>JAMKCH010007279.1:0-32463 GCA_023653785.1 Ophioderma brevispina | reverse complement strand
TATTGTTTTGTGCAATAAGTCCACAAATAATAAAAAGAGCTTTCTTCGCCCAATCATTGTGTAATGAGGATTTGTTTAAAATATTAAACAACAGAAATGCCACCTGAAATACTTTTTGGCTTGCTAAAGCATTAACTTATAGTTGTCATAAAGTACCTAGGCAATATATTAGGCATTAACTGGCAAAAAAATAATTTAGTGAAATACTTTTAGTAGTTTTCCAGGTCTAAATTAATTATGTTTTTTCTTCATTTTTCACTGTCAATAAACAATGTTGTTTTTCAACACAAATTATCACAAATAAAACGTAAACAATTTTGACCAGGAATTATTTGGTTTAGACAAAAATTGAAACCGAAAACTCAGTGTATCAGAAAAATGCTAGTTGCTGTGTATATATCAATTTAATAACAAATGACCTCGCCAAAGCATATTATAAAGTTCCTCCTTCATGCACCACACGCACAAACACAAACCACACACAACTATACCATGTTCACAAAGAGCAAATTAAATTAGACACCAAACACTGGCACACGTTAGCACATGCATTGCCACCACCTATTTAGAAACACTCCCAACAAATTTCAAATAAATCTATCACACTTCAGGCCACTGATTGCTCCCGATAAACCACAGCAAGGAAATGACAAATGGTGCTTGCCAAAACCGTCTAATTTCCAACACCAGCTACATTTTCTCTCTTTCTTTCGCTCTTCCCCATTATTCTCATGAGCTCCGAGTGTCAAATTGGGAGATGCAAACGCCGCTCTCATCATTGGCATGAAATGAGTCGGTAATGCTGTGCGTGCAGCCGACCGCAGGAATTACATAGTAATGTTGTTTTGGGGGTGTGCACGTTTTGATTGACATTTCTGTGAGTTTGACCCTAAATTGGATTGTAAAACTGCCGACTTTACTGGGCCGATCATACAGAGCCAAATGAGATGGTCACCATTGGCAGGCTCAACACCACTATTGTTGCATAAAGATGCACCCAACCCGAAGTAGTTATATATAAGCATCATCTGCAGACATCAAACATTTTCTTCTTTTCTTTCGTCCATCTTGTAGCTTGCCACACTGCACACTGGATTGACACTGCACTTAAATTTGTCTTTGTCCTTATCCTCAAAAGTGCATTGAACCTTAGCTTAATAACCGCAACCACCTTTAGATTTCTGCGTTTCCTCACATTAACTCATCTACACCACCAAGCAAAAAACACACAACCCAATATTACCACAATGCTTTTGGCCAGCTTAAAGGGACATTTGACCTACTTGACCTCCAACCAAAAGTACATCCATAGCCGACAGAAGATCACCTAAGAATGGTTTCTTTTTTAATAGATGGCTGGTCACTTTATTTTCTTCAAACTTCAGTCAATAGTACCACAAACGAGAGAAGAGAAATTACCTTATTCCTTAAGATAACATCTGACATGTTCATATGAGTAAAGGTTACCTTGAATCAATACTGTAGATTTTTAAAGAATGAAACAAAATGGAGTCACTGAGTTTGGAAACCATTGCGGAGAATCAATATACAAAACAATCAGTCACAGTGACCTAATCTACTATGATCAGACCAAAGTCAGCTATTAAGTTATTGTGCTATTATTCCAACATTGTGTCGTAGAGAGTTTAAGCTTTCGAACATTGAAATCCCTTTGTCGCTAGCATAATAAATCACAAATTTTTTGGCCATTAAAGAGGTTCTGCCGATCCACACCCTACACTCACACCAGCAAACTGAAGATCTTGGGCACTATCATTAGAAACCTTGGATTTTGCTCACTCTCAAAATATTTTGAACTGAATTCGTTCCCCATTACCAAGCTCAAATGTTCATGGTTACAGAAATTATACACTAATACATCATTAATGCTAACATTAAAATGGTGCATCACGTTCAAATGAGATTTTTGGAAAATTAAGTTAAGTGGTAATAATTATTGCTCTCTATGAAACAGAGAAAATTACATGGTGTTAATTGGGTGGGCACCTTTATAAAGGGCAAATTTCTTACGTCCTCTCTATTGTTTTTTTTAAAATTCAATTTGTGCCATATCGGCAAATGCATTTTTGCCCATCATTGGTCCAAATAGATTAACAATTGCACTGCTGAAAAGTGGGAACAAATTTCTATAATCCTGTGCAAAAAAATTCCCCCAATAGTGTGCCTTTGAAGATGTGGAAAGAAGTTTTATATTGAAAAACTGCTTCAATAATTATGATTTTCAATTTTTAAGGAGGTTGGAAATATGACTGTCAAATGTATTTTCCCACCAGGCAAGCACCAGACAGAAGAGCTCAATATGCGACTACACAGAGAGTGGGAAAGGATTCCACAATCGAACATCAAGAATTGTTCCCAAACCGGGTCAATAAAAAGGGTATCATGCATGCTATACGGTACGGGGTGCAAAAAAGTGCGGGAGCTGGGAGCGCTGCTCACAGGAAATGAGAGATCAAAATTGAGGAGGAAAGAGACGAAAGGGTTAAAAAAGGGATGAAAGCGGAAAAACATGAGGGGTAAATAGGAAATAGGACAGAGGAGGAAAACTGGAAGAAAAGTTAACAAAGAGGGAAATAAGGGAAGGAAAAATAGAAAAGATGGAGGAGGAAGAGAAAGAACAAGATAAAATGGGCCAAGAGTTCTCTTAATAGCCATTCGGGCAGTGAGAGGATGAGAGGAACTCAAAATAAGAAAACTAGGGGGAAACGTGAGAATAGAAAACCAGGGGAAAGTGAGGAAAAGAAAACCTAGGAGAAATGTGTAGAAAAGAAACCTGCTTGGCGGGAATGTGAAGGAAAAAGGAAACTAGGGAAACGTGAGAAAAGAAGCCTATAGAGGAAGTGAGGGAAAAGAAACCTAAGAGATGTGGGAAAAAACTTCAGAAGTGTGAGGAAATGAAACCTGGTGAAGGAAAATGTAGCGGACAAAAAAACCTTAGCAAAAATGTGAGTTAAAGAAACCTAGGAGAAATGAAGAGGAAAAAAAACCCAGGGGAAATGTTAGGAAAGGAAATACTAGGGGAAATGCGAGGAAAAATATACAGGGAAATTGTGAAAGAAACCTAGGATAATAATGTGAGAAAAAGGCCATATAGGAGAAATGTAAGGAAAAGAAAACTGAGAAAAACTATGAAGAAAGAAATCTAAGAACAATAGAGAAAAGAGAAATGATAAGTCATTTGTAAACATGGGGATTGTGGATACAAAGACAGAAAATCGTGCATGAATGGGGGCACAATTTTGAAGGCTTATAACGTTGCCCAGATAAGTCAGTCCAGGATGAGGAACTAGGGCGTGGTTTAAAATATTTAAATGCAGAAAAAACATAAAGCGGAATTAGAGGAACTTGAGATTTAGAAACCTGGCAAAAATATGTGAAGAATTAAAGTATATATAGTTTATGAACAATGAATTGTGGAAGCAAAAGTTAGAAAAACATACAAATCTGAGGAGAATAAATGCAAAATCTAAACACAGAAAGAGTTGGAAAGAATGATTAAACGGAACCCCAAAATGTAACTAACTCAAAGCTAAACCTTAGCCTAGGAAGCAGGCACTTCAAGAATCAACAAAATCTTTCGCAGAAGAAAGGAAAAGAAAGAAAAAAGAGGAGGTAACCGGGAAGGGGAAATCGTTTTGACACTCGTTATAATTTAGTTTGAGGAAATATAGGTAGGCCTGCTAACTATGATATGTTTAACTGAGTTGACCATCACTGATCGAGTCATCAAGCTTACAAAACAGGGTGAGGCCATAAGGATTGAGAGCTCAGTCCGGGATGAGCCATATTTTGAGGAAATCAGGGAGGTGAAGGTAGAGGACAAATCAGGCAAGAAACGTTTGATACTTATTCTTCAAAAAAGTCTACTTGAAGGTTCTGAATATCTTAAATCCAAAAGCTTCCGGGGCTTCGGCCTGGACCCCTTATGGGGCTCTGCCTCTGCATCTCTTTGAGGGGCCAGCGGGGGCGGGGCCCAGGGCCCCGCACACTCACCTGCTATGTTGTATGTCGTCGTTCATGGGAACTTACCTTGTGTCCTCCCACTCAGAAAATTATGAACATGACTATGTAATGAAACAAACACAATACCATACTCATGTTGTTATGTTTAACATTGCACACGCGGTTTGAAGTTGTCAATTTTAACAATAATAGACATTATTTTTTAATAGCACCCCCAATTTTCAAAAATTTGAGATTTTTACAAGGTTGATGGAAACGGGCTTAGTAAAACCTATACCTGTGAGCTTGGTTAAGCTCGAAAGTTCTGTGTTCGAAACAAAGGAATTTTGTATTAGAATAATTAATATCGGAGATCTCCGATAATAATTCACGGCTGCTGGAAACGGCACCCCAATGGAAATAGCCGGGAAATAGCGTCATTAACGTATCTACTTCATCATTAGTGCTTTTTGGTTCAGGCAAGTTATAGGTATTTTCTTGAGGGGGAACTATTTCATCATGGACGGACATAAATTTAGCATTTTCAGCCCTGCTGTTAAGTACAATCCGGGATCCCAATTTCTTATTTATGAGAAATACACATTTTTTCGCATTCTCGTTGCAGGTGTAGTTCCTAGACTATTACCAACATAAACGTGCAAATATCAAATTTTGAAAATGGGGGCGCTCTTCAAAATGTGCTGTTAATGGAAGAATTAAAGGAAGAGGAGGACGGTCGTCACATGAGGAAATCCCTAGTCAAAATCTTGCTCTGAGGAAAAAAATGACTTTTGCACCCTGGGTAGTCAAACATTTCATATTCACAGGCAATCATCAAAGGGATGGGGCAATTTCTTTTTTTTCCACAGGATTACAATAATAAACTACTTTATATTATAGCATATAATGCAACACAGTACCCCTTTTACATGATGGCCAAGGGTCTAAAGGCGACTGAACCGTTGGCTGGGTAAAAGATCGATTGAGTGGCCCTGGTTCAAGCCCGGAGAGTGGGGTTTTCTCTCCTTGGTCATACTCAAATATTCCGATAAGTTTGGAAATTGGCATCGTTGCATTTAAGTGTGATTAGGAAATTTCTCTCGCTCCAACCCATTACGTAGAATGTGCAGGTGTGCGCAATTGGTGTTCAGCACCTCATGCTTTCCAAAGGTCAGTTAAGCTGTTTGTCCTGTGTATCAGAGGAGTCCACCCTAAGCAGTAAAAAGTTGTATACCTCAATCTTGAACGAGTAGGGGATCAATCGCCTAGTCTGTTACCTGCAACTCAGCAGCTAAGTGATGAGTCCCTTCCACCCACACTAGGCCAGCATACAAGGGTAGGCCTTTATCCAGCATGGAACATGTTGATGCTTCATCCTGCAGTGGACGGACATAGCTGCTGAAATGATGATGATAATGCAGTCCCCCTCTTTATCCCCCTAACTAATAGTGTGATGTTTTTTTTCAGGATAGATTTTTTCATGCATTTTGTAATTTTGAACATTTTTGCAGTCTTTCAATTTTTGATTAACTTGAGAAAAGCTGAATTAAAAATCCCCATGAAATTCTTGTTATTCAATAACAAGGCTTCAACTATACCAAACACAACATGCATTAAATCTGACAAAAAATTATACACTCTTAGCAACTCGTTGTTTTTATAAACTCAAAATTATTTTGTCAAATCTTACCACTTAAAAATAACATGACGTCAAAACTTATACACATACTAGTAAATTTAAATTGGTTCATTACACAAATGACAATTAACTATTTCTGTCAACTGCAAGCAGCTGTGAACTATTTCCTAACACTGCAACAGAAATCTTTTGTTGTTCTAATAAACAAATGTATCATATCTCAGGGGTGGGGGGAGGACCTCCTCTCGGGAGTTATCTCGGCACTTTTCATCAGACAACACACATTTTGTCACTGAATATTTCAATATCACCACAAAGAATTTGAAATTATTGTATCACATCAGAGTTTATGATCTGGTTCAATGCCCATTGTGTACAGTTTAGAAAGTGTAACTTTTAATCGAAAAACTACATAAAACTCTGTGGTTGTTTATGAAAATTATGATCTTCGCTGACCTGGCTAACGCACCCAACTATTTCCTGAAATTTAAAGAGGCATTTTCATGATCCAAATTCATCAAAAGAGTTGAAATTTGATATCCATTTTGATAGACCCCGACTATTGGGCCTAACATGCACATAATTTCTCTATAAACAAATCAGAATTTATGTAATTCTTCCATAAATGAGGAGAATAACATCATGATGAAACTGCATCTGACCAGAATCACACCAAAGGTGGGCACTCCCAATTTCGGAAGTGATGTTGTGTATGTAAGGCTGATAAGACCCCATTTTCAGGGCATCGTTGTCACCCCATATTTTTTTAAATTAACCACTGTCACCCAAAGGACTCCTATTTTGGGAAAACATATTTGGTTAAATTAAAAATAACAAAAATTTTGCAAAAATTTTCTCAAAGATCCCATTTTTAAAAAGAACAAATTCACAACCAAAATAACCCCCTATTTACGGGCCAATTTGGCTTTCCTCACCACGAAGACCTCATCATCAATTGACGTATACACATTCATGCATTCCATGCTGACATCATTTATGTAAACCAAATTTCAAGATTCAGCCACTATAAATAAATTGGTATCAAGACAATAATGATTACACCAGGAGGACGGTGCAACTAGAGACATTGATGCCTCTAGTGTTTTTGTTGAGCAGAAATCTGCAGAGAAAAGGTTTGACGTTTTAAAACAAAAACACTACATTTTTAAGGGTTCCTAGACCCTTGAAAAGGGGTAAAACAAACTCAGTATTTTCAGTCAAATTTTGTGATACAAAATTTTAAAACACCTCACCCATTATGGGTTTATCAAGACAGAGCTGGGAGTGAATTAATGTGAAATTGATCTAATTTATGCAAAATTTATGCAAATAAGTTAATTCTAATTAATATGCATAAAATCTGACACAGCAGCAGTACTTATCATGGGTTATCACTCCAAGTTTGGTATAATAATTGCAGCATTTATATAGCGCTTTTCATGTGTATCAAAGCGCTTTACAATTATTATCACTACCATTGGAATACGTCAGCTGCCATACATACCCAAGGCATACTCATACCTTTGGGCGGCACTCAATGGACAATATCCCTAGCAGCTCCCCATTTAGCACCTGGGTGGAGAGAGGCAATCGAGATAAAGTGTCTTGCCCAAGGACACAACGCGTTGGCAACAGTGGGACTCAAACCCAAGACCTTTGAATCACAAGCCGAATGCTCTATCTACTGGACCACACGCGCTCTCAAATTGGATTGATTGAGCCCATATTTATTGGTCAAGTTATGAGTTGCAAAAAATATTGGCCGAGACGTAGTCAAGCCCAATATTTTAAAACTCATAACAAGACCAATAAATATTGGGCGAAAATCATTCAATTTTATCATTATTATGTTTTGGATCCAATATTTTCCCACACTTGGATCCATACAAACACAATAATAGAGATGATTGGTCCCTTGGTTAATGAGTTACAGTGGGTTATCAATGCCTGGACAGACAGTGATCTAATGGCCCTCACAACACATTGTAGTACTGTGTAGTGGGCTACTTTTTATACAGGCAACAAATATTAGTGCAAAGTTAAAATCTTGCAAAATAGTTTGAGCTATTGGGGAGCATATTTGATTGGTTAAAATGTTTCGTGTTTAGGACTGCACTTCAAAAATCACTGAAAATTAACCATTAGAATTTTGCTGTTCTCGGCTTGCACGCTCACTACATATTCAGAGAATATTCAGTGTGAGCTGCCTTTTTGTTATTTGCCAATTACAACAAATATGCAAGTCCGGTACTCAATTGGCACATTTTGTGAAGACAGCTTACTTTGTGTCCAACACTACCCACAAACCAAGTTTCATGGAAATTGATCACATGCTTCCATCAAAATGTTTAACTTATGGGAGAGCATGGCCTAGCGGTTAGGGTGCTTGCCTGTGGCGCAAATTTACCAAAAAATCCCGGGTTTGAATCCCGGTGAGGTCACTTGCTGGGATTTATTCGGGTATTATAAATGTTTACCTTATTGTTAATAGCCAATCAGATCAATGCAAATGAGATTATTAATATGCACATTTCGTGATGGCAGATGATATGAACAATAATTAGATTTACAACTACCCACACACCAAGTTTCATGAAAAACGGTCACTGTGTTTGGTCACAGAAGTGAAGGTTATCTTTTCGGTTGATGACAAACTTAAATATATGTATACATCATCAGAACAGGTGACAAGAGAAATCGTTAAGTCATTCCACGCTTATAGTGCCAGCACAATAAAAAGTTTTTCTGTTTTCTGTTTCAACTGGGAACTTATTTGCCAAAATATGGAACGTCCACTTGATGGGTCACACGTTTCTTTAAAAAAATCTTAGGAAAGTACGTTTTCTCAGGAGTGGTTCCAACAGAGCTCTCTGAGAGAAGAGCTAAAGAATACACAAATACCACACTTGAAATAATAATAAAAGAAGTTGAAAAATTGGAGATGGCTACACTACGGTAAGTCTAGGATGACCAAGATACCACTTCTGAATAAAAATACAAGCTGATAAATAATTCAAGGAAAGATCTGTGTGCAGTCGTCCAAGACTGTGTAATGATCCGTGGTACGTCTCTTAACCACGCTTAAACAGCTTTATTACCTTTTTCATGGGCTAATGAGTTGTCGTGAACCTTAATTTATTTTCATTTTTGGCCCTTTATTTTTTTCTTCTCCTGGAAAAATTTAATTTTGATTAGTTAAATTGTAACAATATTGATAATCTTTGTAGTACAAAATACGATGGTTAAAATTAAAATATATTCTTAAATATGATGGGGCAAGAAAATGATTAAAACACATACAATTGTTCTATTTTGCTGGTTTGGATTATTTTTTGTTGGTGTTTTGTTTTACTTACTTCTTTCTCTCCTGTTACTGTAGCCACAAATCAGGTTTATTTTTAGCGATTGACAAACAAAAAAAAAACAAATTCAAAAAAACAAAATCCAAATTATAACATTAGTAATAAGCAAAACCCCTTACATAAAACATGGCTCAGTAAATGAACGTTTATTAAATCTTACATGTTTTCCAAGAGTAATCAACTGTGAAACAGACTGTTCAACCAAAGAAGCATAACAATAACACATACAAAATGAAATAAATAAAACAAAATATGCAGTAAACAAACAGACACACAAACACAAAAAATTCTGCATCCAGGCCTCACCTGAGTTGCCACACAGTAATGGTTGGCATTCTGTTCTCCAATCAGACCAGAAACACTGGGAAGCGCTCACAGGATTCGGCCGGTGACCACACTTCCGCACCAAGAACCTCTTCAGAATGAGAGCAGCTCCATACAATTCCTTTCCAAGGGATTCTGTTTCTGCTATGGCACACTTTGTGGTGAGTAGCTGCAGGAAAGGAAAAATCACAACACATTTATATGCAGGAAATACACAGGAAAAAGCCACTCTCAGTAATTTTCTCTAATGTAAACACACTACACCCCAATTTTTGTTGAAATTTAGTTTTTTAATGTTGTATTGTAAGTCTTCTGTAAGCAATTAAGCTGAAAACATTTTTAAAACATTGGTCATTTTTTGTAGAAAAAAAGCTGAGACCCAACTTTGTTTAAAGTTTTATGTACAGATTATATCACTGACTGTACATTTCTTATTTACAAAATGCCGCTCTTGAAACAGCAGCTTCAAAATTGTTTAATGTTTGTTCATGTTTGCCTTGTATGTACTGGCATACGCAATTGGTCAATACATGGTCACATAACCAAAACCAAGTGTCTATGCATGGCCACCATGACGAATGCCTAAAGTGGTCAGAATTCTTTAAATTTCAGGCCGAGCATAATATTTAATGATTTAATTTGGTGAGTAAGTAAAACACGAACAGGGTTCATTCATAGGAGTTTGGGTATGAACGTTATTTATAACAATTGTTCATACCCAAAATCCTATGAATAAACCCATAATTTTTACACAGAACAGTAATAATAATTTGTTGACATGATGCTAGACTCTCATCTCAAGCAAAGTTGGACATATATTCTGAAAAGGAGCCTAACTTTAGACCTGGGATTAAACCAGGGTTAGTCCTCCACGAGTGGACCTTTTTTCCTTTCAAAATACTGTGAAAGTTAAATTAATGGGTGAGAAAATGTTACAGCACATTTTTAGAATATGTTGAAGGGAAAAAAGGTTAAAAACCTGGTTAAAACCTGGGTCTAAAGTTAAACTCCCTTTCAGAATAGCAGCCATAAAATTCAAATACCAATGACTGATTGTGACTTGACATCCTTAAATATATGCAAATGCAATCTACTGAAGATAGCTGTACTGCTGTACAGACACAAAGACAGCTTTTGGGGAAAAATGTATTTTATTATTTGGCAACCATTAGATCTTCTCAAAAGCTTACTGTATAAATGACAACCAAATTATCATTATATATCGTGTGGTATATTGCATAGTGACGAATGTTAAATTTTTATCATTTTTTTTACAAAATTAGCGAAAAGGTTCTTCATCTGTACATATCAATTTCTACCAGCTTACCAAGATTCACAGATCTAAAGTACATAATTAATAATGTTATTAAAAATTTGGCTGTTTTTGATGGATGTTGAGAATAGAGAATAATGTTTTACACAGTGATGGATTGCTTAGAAGTATTTAAGCATTTCTTATGACTGGTGTTTTGGATACTAATTTTAATACAAAATAATTGATTGAAATTATTCCTTATACAAACAAATATAAAATGATGGACATTGTTATTACAGAAAATTTACTAAATATTGACAGTTCAAATTGCCAAACTTGACCATGAACTCTACATACATCAGTAAGAACACAGCATGCACTGAGGTGACATACGTTGATGCAACGGATATTCAAAATACCACTGATTGGTGTGTTACATACTGATGGAAGCTGACAATATAAAAGTAAACAAAAATTCAGTATCTGTCACCATATATACATATATATTATATATAAACATGTATAAAGTAAAGAGTGTGCTGCGTATTCAAATTGCTATCTACCGAAGATAACCACAGTATTGTGCAGATGTGTTAATTGTATTGAAAGTTATCGAATGTATCAGATACAATGACATACACACGGTTGCCAATCTTGGCCAAAGAATAAAGCAATTTGTGTAATTCCATTATGGGGCCTATCCATTACATTCAGGCCAATACAGGCCAAGTACCCTACTCAAATCACCCTGCTGTTAAAAGTGCTATTAATTTAGCTTGTGTACGCTGTGCAGGCAAATGATGTGCACCGCTGAGGATAGATTGACACACTGAGTGGACAAAAGCAAACGTTTACTTTGGAATTTGAAGTTCCTTGATCCAATAGATACGTAAGAAAGCCGATTTGAACTGAAACTTTAAAAAAATACACTTCTATGGGTCTGTACTTCAGATTTGAACTAACAAGTATCACTATACAATATATAAACAGAACATGAAGCAAATCAAAGACTTTGTCAAGATGTAAAAACAGTGTTGCGGGAACTCTCTCCGTGAAATTAACACCAGCCACGCTCGATGACAACTCATTTATTTTCACAGGGCCCGCGCCGCCGCGGACAAGACATTAACTCACAGCGTCGGGTTTCCTCAGGAGGACCGGACAAAACAGAGCGAGATCCAAAAACCCATTTTGAAAATTAAGACGGATGACAATGACCACTGTCACAGTACAGTGGGGTATGGATTTCAATTGACTCATTGGGTGATTAGGCTTACCACATGTTGCAATTTGGGGGTTGTGTGTACGTAATGGATGACACCTTGAGCTTCCAAAGTTTAGAGAGCTATGAAAGAACTGGCATTTGTTGGTGGGGCAAGGCAAACACAAAATTGAGATCTAGACATTTTTTTTCACTGTAATCTCAAGACTACATACAAGGCTAGTGTCCAAGTTATACAGAGAAAGCACATGCTGTCATTGAGACTATTTGTTTCACCTCAAGTACTGCAAAAATAAAACCCTTTAAGCAATAACCTGTGATTTTATCCACAACCACATGGGTGTAAGCCCACCTATCAATTTCATAGAAACTACAGGAACTAGCATACACTTGGGTATAAGCCCAGGACGGTATAAATTTCTCGATACGTAACATGGTAGTGTTTACACCGTGCACAAAATTTCTACATTTTAAAATGTGAACCATCTCTTGATTAGACAAAGTAATTCATAGGCCAGGGATGGCTTGTTTACTTTTCTTTAGGGAACAATACAATGACCATCAAGTACCGTGGGAAACAAACTTGCGGTTTGATGCTAGACGTGATAGTGCATAGTGCAATGCCATATTCACTACTGCGCTAATATTGATGGTTAACCATTAAAACGGCAGTTTTTTATCTGTATCTTGGGAAAGAAATGGATTTGAAGGCTGAAATTTCAGGACGCCAATGAGAAAAATACAGCCTTTCATCTGAAATCAAAATTGATACTACTTCCGGGTAAATCAGGGGGTCCCAAAGATGATCGGAACAAGCACCTTTAACTTCATAAACCACAGTGCAAGACCAATTTTTATTACAAGGTCCTTGGTTCCAATCCTGACAGAGCCATTTGCTGGGATTCAATCAGGTACTAAAGCCTAGATTGAATTTCTTTTAATATATATTTTGGTCAAAAACAAATGGAAATATCCTATCATTTGGAGGACATGTTAAAGGTACCCCACCCGATTACAACATATAATTTTTCTCTGTTTCATGGGAAGGGCCATCACCAACACACTTTAATTCCAAAATTCCATTTGAATCCGACATACCATTTTAATGTGAGCGGTATTTGTGTATATCACAATAGCCCATAGAGTACTGTACAAACTATTTTGCGGTTACTGTAAACAAACCATATTTTAGTCTGTAGCATCATTATGGGAAGTCAGTCAAGATATTTTGCAGATGAGATAAAAAAAATACAAGCTTTCTAATGGTACCAAAATCTCTGGCTTGCTGGTGTGAAAAGTAGGGTAGAGGCTGAAGATTGGGTAGTGCCTCAAAGGTGTTGGTCTCATGTTTAGGGAGTCACAATTGTATAAGCCCGTCACAGAGTCAGTTTTGATAAGAGTAGGGTGGAAACAACCCTTGACTTTCTCAAAATGTTCCGGCTATGAAAACAAGACCGAGCATTGGATTGAAATTTTACCTATTTGTACTTTCATGTATGCACAGCATCACACAATGAAATCTGCAAACCTCAGTGCTTTACTCGCTACTCATAGGAAGACATCATTGAACATTAGATTGAAAACATTTACTGATAGATTTAAAGAAGAGCAGCGAAGCTTACAAAGTTGTCTCTTTTGTGCTCTATTCTTAAACCATGTGTAACATTTACTTGTGTGAAATTTCTTATTTATAGATTTGCTAGACACTTTCTTGCTTTATATTTAAAAAGGAAATTTGGCATTATTATATTATACCCATCACATCCTAAAGGACATTTCATGTGGTTTATCCATTAATAGAATAAAACACAATGCAGTAGGTGGGAAGGGTAGAAGGGTATTACATAATTATGCTGACAATTCTCCTCTTAAACAATGATCTCAGATTCCTCTAAAGTCAGAATAAAATATTTCTCTAAACATGTGCCCTTGCCTTCCTCGAATTGAGATTGTAACAGGTTGGTATTGATGCTCACACATGTCCCAATACATATCTGCATATTAACCAGGGAGGGGGTGGTTGTTCACCCTGGCTCAAAATCATGGGAAGAATATTGCATTTTCATCCCCATATTTGAGAGAGACTGTGACCAACTTTGGTCTAAATTTGGGCCAAAATTAATGTAAATTGGGCTAATGTTTGGGAGCTTTGCTCACATTTGCTGCTGTTTAACACTTGTTAGAGCATGTCACTGGGAATACTTGGGAATTTTGCTCCCCCTGGGTTGATTGCCTCAGTATGCCTCTGCCAATACAGCCTGAGAATGGATAAGCTGTGAATGGTTCAATGTTTAATAATGGATGATTTAGCAATAAAAGTTAGTCTCCCAACTTTTTTCTTGCTACAGTGCCTATAAAGTGCTGCATAATATAACTTTTGCTTATGATATGAAGAAATAATTCCAACTGAAATAAAACATCAGAATTGACCACTGGTGTCACTTGTCATCGCGGTTTGTGAATGATAGGCCTCATATGACCTTTGACCTTGATATGATAGCTTTGACCTCAAACAAATGAGGGTTCATGTGTCATATCCATAAACCAAGTTTGGTTCCAATTGAACTCCAACTTTTCAAATGAGGTCAATTTTACATTTTCAGCCTATCTTACATCTTGACTTCATGTGAGGCTATGACCTTGGTATGTGACCTTTGACCTCATCAACAAATGAGGGAATCCATGTTGCACCTATGACTCAAGTTTAGTTGAAATCCATTAAAGTATGCGGATATTACAGACAAATGTTAAACCTTTTTCACAACAGACAACAATATCACCATCATCATCTACATACAACAACAGTAGACAAAGTGATCCCTATGTGTCTTGCCTGCTAAGGCAGGTGACACAAAAAAGTTGCTAAAGGTATGCTTTCATACAAGAGAAGAAAAAAATGTGGGTTGGGTTTATCTCATAAAACTGATCACTTTTTTGCTTCAAACACAAGAAGATTTACCTCAAGAGGTGGCGAGTAAGTGAACAAATAAAACACACTTGTTGCAGGCAAACAAACTGTTCTTTTTCTCCTCGGACAATTTAATACCACATTACCGCAATTATCGGGAACAACTCATCATTTAGATGACAAATGTGTGCGTCTCATGTGTAATTCAGAAGCCGGTGTAATACAGGTGGTCGGTGAGTACATATCCCAAGCCAAATGTAACCTAATCCTTCTTGTCACAAAGGCATGTAGCCTGTCATGTAAATCGGCGACGACGGCGCTGTTTCGACACAATTCAAGTTTAAAGCATCCGTGTCTTGATGGTGCTCATATCGTAATGGCAGGCAAACTACAACAATTTCAGACTGTGTACGCTCTATACCTTCATGTACTAAATAGGTGTAATATGATCTTGGAAAAGATCTTACTATGCTAAATAGGAGACATATTGTGGTGACACAGGTTTTCTTAATCTGGTGTGGTCAAGAGCGCTTCAAACTACTTGTACATTCACACTACAATACTTCGCATGTTATGTTAGTTTTATTTCTTAAGTCTTATGAGTATTTTGCTCTGTTTGCATTGGTATTTATGAGGTATCAGCAAGTAGTACTCCAAATGGTTGCACACAAATATCCTGTGTTCCCTCCGTCTGATTTGAATGTTTTCTTTTGTTTGTTAGGGGTAGGGTTTGGATTCAACTGTTCTTTGGATGGATACTGAAGTCTTTTACCACAAAAAGCATTATTTCTTGGTTGTATAAGTGGTATTCTCTGCTTTTGGTGTTACTTTTGTGAAATGCACACATGCTTATATGCATAAAGTGCTATGAAATGCTTATATGAAGTGTTGTGTAAATACATTTTGTGCATATCTACAAAAGACCAGTTTTTAAATGAAATTTAGTCTCCCATTCCAGTACTTATGTAGAAGTTACATTGGACAAACACAAGCCCATAGCCAGTGGGTGAGGCAATAAGCGAGAAATTTTCTCCAAACCAAACGTTTTAGCAAAGGGAACAAACAAAACAAAGAGGTACTTGGAAGCTGCAATCCCGGGGGGGGGGGGGGGGGAACTTTTTTTTTTTTTTTTTTTTGGGGGGGGGGGGGGGGGGGGGGGGGAATCACAGCTTATTTTTGAGAAAAATCACAGCTTACTTTCTGAAATTTTCTGAAAACCTAGTTCCAGAGACCCCAATTTTGGGCCTCAAATCAGCTCCGGAGGCTCAATTTTGGAAATCCGGGAGGCACATACCTACCAAAATAGAGTTGAGAACCCCCCCCCCTCCCCCACAGGGCTGCAGTACATGATTCCCTGAATCCAGAAAATGCAGTTAATAAATAGATCCCATACTGCCTGATATCTGGATGTAGTGTTTGCATTTAAAGGCATCAGTGATTTGCTAAATCAGAAAATCAAAAACTTCATAGGTATCCTAACATTCCCAGCAAATGGTAGGACCAGAAGCAACATAATAACGACAGAATGGTGAATTTTAATCATTACTGTCTGTACGGACACATACTACAACACGTAATTGAATGGAGATTCGTATCTTTGAACACTGCCGTTTTCTTCCTTTTCTGTTGATTCTTCAGTTGGAAAAAATAACTTAGAATTCTATAGACTTATTCTTCATTTTTAAGCTATTCCTGCAAATTTCAACTCTTTTGGTCAAATCACGGATAGTGTCTTTAATGTATCAGTTATTGTTTCCATGTAATATCACCCCAAACCATCACCGTTCCTCCAGCATATCTGTCATGTTCCTTAAGGACAACCTGTGGACTTTCACCTGTCCATCACTGAAGCTCAAGCAAAACCGACTTTCATCAGTGAACAAGCCCATTATCCAAGTCATTGTTTATATTTCTTCTTACATCATGTCAAGTGACATTGAGTTGTAGACTAAGTGGGATACTGATGAGTGGTTTATTGGACTTTACACGTTTCCTGAACTTTGGGCTACTTCTAGCCCAGATTTGCTTCAGCGGTTCCATTGTTTTAGCGCAGTGAAGTTGAATCATTACTCAAAGCTAGCGAGCCATAGCAATTCTGACTGGAGCCTGCCCTAGATTTTCTGGCCAGAGTGTCTCACCTCGAGGCCGTTTTTCAATGAAACTGCAACCCGATATCAGCTCATCTGCCCACACATGTGTGCCGTGGGGAGGTCTGTAATTGCCAATCTTTATCCCCAAAGTCCCTGGTGTGTGAGGCCCATGAATTTGCCTAGCACGGGTCCACTCCAGGGAAAGGGTTAAAGGCACTATCAGCGATTTGATCAACCATAAAATCAAAAAAAAAATCATCAAAATTCAGATTTGTTCATGTTTGTAACAAGTTTAGGTTTTTTTTTTTTTTTTTTTTATGTCTGTAACAAGTATAGGTATCCTAACATTCCCAGCAAATGGTAGGACCAGAAGCAACATAATAACGACAGAATGGTGAATTTTAATCATTACTGTCTGTACGGACACCGGACACATACTACAACACGTAATTGAATGGAGATTCGTATCTTTGAACACTGCCGTTTTCTTCCTTTTCTGTTGATTCTTCAGTTGGAAAAAATAACTTAGAATTCTATAGACTTATTCTTCATTTTTAAGCTATTCCTGCAAATTTCAACTCTTTTGGTCAAATCACTGATAGTGTCTTTAATGTATCAGTTATTGTTTCCATGTAATATCACCCCAAACCATCACTGTTCCTCCAGCATATCTGTCATGTTCCTTAAGGACAACCTGTGGACTTTCACCTGTCCATCACTGAAGCTCAAGCAAAACCGACTTTCATCAGTGAACAAGCCCATTATCCAAGTCATTGTTTATATTTCTTCTTACATTTGTTTGTTTGCTCGTATCCACAAGTCATTGGTAATGGCTTTGTGGTGGTGTCAGGATTTATTCAGCTAGTGTGCTGATCCGGGGCCGCGTGTATCCATGATACGGACGCTCCTAACATGGCCCGCTATTTGAAGGGAAAGGGTTGAAGGCACTATCAGTGATTTGATCAACCATAAAATCGGAAAAAAAATCATCAAAATTCAGATTTGTTCATGTTTGTAACAAGTTTAGGTATCTTAACATACCCCACAAGTTATAGGACCAAAAGCAACCTGATAAGGACAAAATCAGACATTTTGGTCATTATTGTCCGTACAGACACTTAATACAACATGTAATTGAATGGGGATTCATATCTTTGGATACTTTTCCTTTTCTATCAGTTTTCAATTGGAAAAAATAACTTATGAGAATTCTACAGACTTATCACTTTTAAGCTATTCCTGGCAATTTAAAATATTTTGACTCTTTTGGGTGGATCACTGATAGTGCCTTTAAATGGACACTGGCACATTAGAAAAATAGTAAACAGAACACATTTCTAATAAACGATTCCGGAGTCATTAATTCAACAGACACTGGAAATGGCATTTAAATCAAGAAAACACATGCCAGAGTTGAGTCCCATGACATCCACCCTGTTTGACTGGTCCGTGACCTTTGTGGCTTTGATATCAATGAGTAGGAGCCTATGATATTCATGCAGTAGACACGATTGTTGATTAAAGTTACGACAAACTTAAAAGTGCAATTGGCTACAAGTTGGCTGCATAAAAATTGCTTAACAAAACTCGGATACATAGTTAGAGCTAAGGAAAATCTAATTAATTAATTGACAGCACATGAATAAACATGAGGTACATTTCTACCACTGTTTACGAAACCTACCTGGACCTCTCCTCCAAGATATTTTGGCATCTGATCTTTGATATCAGTCTTGTGTCTGAGGGCCATCTGGGTGAAGGTACCATCTATGAGGATCTGGTGAGGCTCACGAAAGTGGAAGACATTTCTGTAGAAGTTGAGGTACCTCCTTGCATGCTTGTAACGTTTGATCTTCATGTTGTTTCTCTAGTGCAATTGACCCTGAAAAAAATTAAGAAAAATATGATGGTAATAAACAAGGCAGGGAACTGTGACTAAGCAAAAGTGGCTTCTGATAAGTGTTCCACGATATTTATGGGGTTCCACTAGGGTGGTGTTGAGTACATTTTTGATCACCTATTCTAAGGAGCTTGCTCTAATTTATGTATATTATGTTCTCTACTTGATATGAGCCTGCCACTTGCATACACTTACCACCAAGTATTGTGGAAACAAACTTGCTGTTTTGATCTTGGAAATGATAATGCACATTACAAGGCCCTATTCACTACTGTACTAATATTGATGATAAACCATTAAAACAGCAATTTTTATCAGTATCTTGGGAATTAAAGCTGATACTTCGTGTCGACAATGAGAAAAATAAGGCCTTTCATCTGATACTAACTCATATACCATGTGACCCCACATACAAATCACAATTGTAAGTTTGCTGAATACCCATTCATTTCAGTAGAAGCAGCACTTTAGTTTGAATGACCTCTAGATGACCTTTGACCTGTTATCCCTCAACATTCTATATGAATGGCATTCTAACTTTTGTGAATATCCACCATATTTCTTGCTAAATCAGTATTCTTAGCATTTTTCAACATTGAACCAAAATGAGCACCCCCTTATAACCCACTCCTCAAAGACCATTGTGAGCATCTTTGGTGAATGCCCAGCCATTTCTGTACAAAGAAGTATCATTCTTATTCAGTGGGCGGGGTTTAGTAAGCAAACACGCAATATCATTGGTTGTTGCCTATCTTATATGAGACGATATTAGATAGTGCGTCGTCGCGCAAGTGTTTACGCGCGCGTGTATAAGGTTACACAGTGCACGCAGCTACTACGGGTTGGTTCATTTTTGACAGCGGGGGAATATTTTTGTCCTTTTAACTAATATTATTGAAATAAAATTATTTTCAATGATTAAAACAACCAAAACTAAATAAGAATGAGAATAAAAGATAGGATTTGTTGTTTTGCCTATCTAATATCGTGTCATATTGGATGGGCAGTCCAATATTTTTATCGTAGTGGATACCGGCTGCGCCGGCATCCACTACTCCTATCTTTTATTCTCTAATTGTAAGCATTCTGTGTCAAGTAACTCCTAGATCAACTTAAGACTTCTTACCCCCAAACACTCCATATAATCCACTCAAGGATAATTCTGAGCAACTTTGGTGATTTACACACAGAAAAATTATATAGGTATTTTTACACAATGACCTTAAATGACCCCAGAAGACTTTTGACCTCAAATTCCTGAATACACAGGAGGCATCCAATGGTCTCTTCACAGATACTTTGCACTGGATGCAAGCATCCTAATCACTATGTCCAAACCTTTCAGTCCTGCAGATGAGTTAAGGGAGGGGTGAATATTAGCTATTATTTACACCAGGGGGATGGAAAATGTGAAGGAATATGAAAACATTTTGTAAGCAAGAAGGGGATATGATTTTTTTTTTATCAAGGAGGGGGGGTGGAACACAGAACTCTTAAGAGGCAAAATCTCATAAAATTTGGGGGAATGTGAAAATTTTGAATTTTATTTTATTCCCTTGCACCACTGGAGGAAAAACAGTTAATTAAATTCCTTCAGAAGACATAGCATATAGCAGTTAAATGGTCCAATAAAAATAATAATGTGCGTGCACCATCCAAAAGTAAGGAGAAAACATGTCGTAAACCATTTTAACAGACTGAAAATCTTTAAAGGGACATTTCGTGATCCACAGCCTCGTACCCCGACTTAACCTCAAAAAAGTTGAGATCATCTGAATTTGTATCATCTGAACTGTTGGGCTAAGTATAGTATGTGTGCCCAATATGACGTGCCTATTCGATTGTCTCTGCAAGAAATTCACAATTTTGTATTTTCTGTCCGTAAACGGACAGAAATTACAGTACAGTGGTCTATGGGAGACTGTGTTACAAACATTTGCTCATAACACCAAAACGCAAGATCAGAATCAACTCAAATTTTGGGAATAAGCTTTTCTCAAGGATATCTAGCGAAACATGAACCAAACAAAAGGTGCTAAAATCACGAAATGCACCTTTAAAATCTATCTTGTATTTACTTTGTAACATTTTATTAATCTATTTACATTTTATTAATCTATTAGAGGAGGAGCTCGGACCCAGGTCAAACATCGTTTACCCCTCACTACAGAAAAGGTTTGACATGGTACAAATTGCGATTGACCTTTTTTACCATTTTTGTCATTTTTCCTTATAACTCCAAAACCAATGGTCGTAAGTGGTACAAACTATACATTTTTGGGAATCCTTATGATTTGATGGACAATATGGCATACATTTCAACATGATTGGGGCATTTTAAAAATGTGACCCCTGTGTAAACTTAAATTGGCCCCTATCGAAAATGTGATACAATTTGAGAGTACTACCTACCTAGCATTGATGTAGAGGGTCCATACTAACTACAAAAGGTGTTAAACCTTTTCTGTAGTGGGAGGTAAATGAACTCCTTAAGTAAGGCCCCTATGATATTTGGCTCCTGCTCTATATTAACAACTGAGTAACACTAATGACCAAAAAAAAAAGAATCGTCAGGGGGTTGTTGAAAAACCAAGAATTCTGAGAAAACCTGGAAAAGTGGCATCTCTATATGTTTGACAACTGGGTGGCACACACCTACCCAAAAATACTTGGAGTACCCCCCCCCCCAGGGGATAAAATTGGTGGTAAGTGTGCAAAAAAACCTTGACATCAGTTTCAACTAATATAGTTTAATTTAGGGCAAAGTCCTGAAAGTGTTAGTGCTCATTTATATTACATTGGAGAAAAGGATGAAAGGGTCAAATGTAAGTGGTATTGAAATCCTTACCAATGTTTAAATTTGTTTCTCAAGTCCACATTTTACAAAATTAAATTGAGAAAGTAATAACAGAAACCCCTAGTACACACACAAAAACAAAAGAATTCAGAGCATAAAACCGGTAAACAAGACCGGGCATGCTGAAGACTACGAATGCTAGAAATTACCAAAAATAAAATAATCCTAGCTGTATAAGGCACACAAAACTAGCAGTACACATACTCATTAGATTAGTATTGATAACAGCTACCTGACAATAAGTTCCCATCTACAAAACATGCCTAAGGCCTAATGGAAACGACTAAATCACCACGGCAAAATCCAGTTTGCGCTGAATTTCTGAATCACTCAGGCCGGCGTTTATTGCAAAGTAATTGTTTTCTACATTTTTTTTTTTTTTTTTTTTGAGTCCCGGGAACCCGCTCGAAAAATAGTTCCGGGTACCCGGGAGCGCAATTACCCGAAATTTGCACCCCTATTTCTTAGTAGCATGCCTGGGAGCTATCTTTGTGTCTTCATTACTTTAGTATACCGCACCTGCTGCACAGCAAGGCATGATGGAAAGGGGTAAAGAAGAAAGCGTGGACACATGAATCATGATACTAATGTTGATGACAAATTTTTAAAAAGTTCAAAAGGTGTCATTAAGTTGTTTTAACACTTAATTTGATTCAAAAGGTTACGACGCATACGCATACTACATCTATAAAAAGATCTCCATTCCACATTGTGGATTCGGAGAAAAAATCACTGGATTTTCAAAAAGCCCTGGTTTTTGGAAAAAGCCCCCAGTTTTTCAAAATTAAGGGGGGTTGAGGGGCTTTGAGAACCCCTTGTTTTGAACCAGGTCAAATTTTACTGGCAGATGAAACATCGCCACCCTAAATGGTATCCCAATTCATGACGCATGGCCTTATTATTATAGTACATGTTCAGAGAACCAATAACATATTTGCCAAAATCAGGCACTGAAAAATAGATATTTAAAAAAAATAATTAAATATAGTTTTACTAGCTCTGGCAAAGCCTCTAGCACTGCTAGCAGAGATGAGAACAGTGTAATAAAGTGTTAAACATAGTATTACCTTTAGTTTATACAGTCAAAATGCCGAAATATTGTCCATATATTGCAACTGCCAACGTTGCTTCAAAATAATTGATAATTAATAATTAAATGTTACCTCGTCATATTTTTCAAACCTTAAACAGGAAACTCGTAATTAATTGTGAAGGGCCTTAAATATAGTTTAATTTAGGGCAAAGTCCTGAAAGTGTTAGTGCTCATTTATATTACATTGGAGAAAACGATGAAAGGGTCAAATGTAAGTGGTATTGAAATCTTTACCAATGTTTAAATTTGTTTCTCAAGTCCACATTTTACAAAATTAAATTGACAAAGTAATAACAGAAACCCCTAGTACACGCACAAAAACAAAAGAATTCAGAGCATAAAACCGGTAAACAAGACCGGGCATGCTGAAGACTACGAATGCTAGAAATTACCAAAAATAAAATAATCCTAGCTGTACAAGGCACACATAACTAGCAGTACACATACTCATTAGATTAGTATTGATAACAGCTACCTGACAATAAGTTCCCATCTACAAAACGTGCCTAAGGCCTAATGGAAACGACTAAATCACCACGGCAAAATCCAGTTTGCGCTGAATTTCTGAATCACTCAGGCCGGCGTTTATTGCAAAGTAATTGTTTTCTACAGTATAAAAGGGGCAAAACAATGTGATTTGGGTATCTATTCATTGATTTTATACATGGATTCTCGGCAGCTGACAAGTCCTCACTCCGGGCTATTATCCTCCTGCTTAGCTAATAAACCGCTGGCTCCGTAACTACTATTCAATGGTCCAACTGTATCATATTAATACAATTATTCTGTTTTGGGTTAAACTTTTCTTGTTAATGCATCACAGCTAGTTTAAATATTTCTGTGAGGTCATCAACACAGAGTGAAATGTGAGAGGATGCGGTTCACTTATTCTTTTTGTATTGTATATTATCAATGAAATCGGTATCACAATTCAAAGAAATCCTTATTACTATGACATACCTCATTGAATACCTGTATCACTAACAGTTATAGTATGGTATGCTTCTATGTATTACCCTTGTATTCAGTGGTATACTCTTTACTGCTGTGTGTGCAACATGCCGTGGGGGGGGTGAGGGAGATAACCTGTACTTGAGCCTGGGTAACCACCCATGTTACAAGGGTTCCGGCCCCGAAGGTGACCCTATGAGACTAGAAATGGACAAAATGATACCCTATCCGAGATCATGTCTGTTCAAATCAATATCCAATCTGAGACCAGGGACTGGGCATTTTTTTTTCCATGGTGATTTTAACCTGGGATTTTCCAGTCCAGCATGAACACTACATACATGTGGAAATAGTGATTTTATAGTCTTCCTGAATATGTTCTGGCAAGACAAAAATTACACTAAAATTGCAGGAAAATGGAAAGTGCCCTCCCCTCCATCAGAATCATAAGTCCCAAAACTTCACCCCCCCCCCCAAAAAAAAGGAAGTTACATGTTGTTAAAGACACTATCAGTGATTTTTCCGAAAGAGTCAAAATATTTGAAATTTGCAGGAATAGCTTAAAAGTGAAGAATAGCCTGTAGAATTCTCATATGTTCTCACCTTTTCCAACTGAAGAATTGACCGAAAACGAAGAAAACTGAATCTCCATTCAGTTACGTGTAGAAGTGTCCAAACGCACACTAATGACTAAAACATCTGATTTTGCCCTTGTTAAGTTGCTTTTGGTCGTATCATTTGGAGGGTATGTTAGGATACCTATACTTGTTACAGACATGCAAAAAAACTTCAGAAGTTTAATGTATGGTAATCACTATCTTTATATTTTTATGTTGAAAAATTCACAACAAAAATAACAGCTTATCCAAAATTTCCTTTAAAACTTAAAATCAATGGTTTTGGGAAAAATTGCGCACAAATGCAAAAATGCTAGTTTCGTACCCTTTATGAGAATTAAATATGATGTTGCGTAAATTCTAATGTCACTGACTCTGCAAAAGAACGACAAAAATATATGACTATATAAAGAAAACGTCCAGAATAAGCCTGTAAAACAAACACTATTCTTCAACTAAGTGGTTGAAGAGAAAAAATACACCACTGCCCCAGGAGAAAAGTTCTCAGGCAAAATACCTTACAAGTACTATTTGATAACAACCTTCGTCTGAAAGACAGTTTCCGCAGAGCTTGACACTACTCTTTTCATCTTTCTTTTTTTAACATAAAGATGAAACAGTCAAAAGGATTTTCTAGATTCAGTCTTGCGTGTTTTCAAATCAGGCAGAAATAAGCGATTGTTTCTATCTTTAACTGAACTCTCTGTGAGACTTCATAAATTGAAGATCGCAGATTTTTTCAACCATTGTCTAATTTTTCTTTTCATTGTTCTAAGCTTCTGTTATTACCATTCTTCATATGTCAAAAGTCAAAATGTCCTTAACATCTCACCGACAATGGCAGTTGACTCATCCTCATTCTGGGGATAATATTGAAAAAAAATTGTATAAATTTTAAGTATCATACTTTCTCTTTTCTTCATTTAAGATCAGGAAGAAAAATTTAGATTTACAAACAAGCCTAGCCTAAGTAGCCTTGGTTGAATAATTTGGTTCCATAAATGGCACCAAAGAAAAGATATCTGAAGGAAGGTACCATCAGAATTAAAAGAGTGATCATATCCTTAGGGAGGGGTCATTATTTATGCCACATAACTAATGGAGGATTTAAGGAGGTATCCAAATTTTTTTTTGTGAGAGCGGGAGGGAAACATTTCATCAAGGAGAGAGGGGGAAATGAACTTCTAAATGGATCAATTTTATAAAATCACAGGGAATATAAAAATTTTGAATGGAAGCAAAGGAGGAAATTTAGCCCCAAAAAGTTAAATTCCTCCAATCCCCCTGGCATAAATAATGACCACTCCCTTAAATCTACACATATGAGAGTCTTCATGAGGTGAAACTGTACATAATACAGTGGCGTAGCCAGGGAGGGGGATCAGGGGGCGCTAGCCCCCCGTCAAATTTGACAAAATCGTGCAAATCAGCCTAATTTGGACAAATTTGCCAGCTCAGCCTCCCGTCAAATTACAATCCTGGCTACACCCCTGTAAATAAATACACGGTACTTTTAACCCAAGCTCAAATCCACTTAGAGGATATACATACACGCGTCTGTTGTGCCATGTGTACGGAATAAACTGCAAATTCATTCTAACCTCTTCTAGGCAGCCAAATTCAAACACTTCACTGTGTTGTGCATTTTGTTGTGTAATACATACAATTACACAAGCATCTCTCTTTGTTGCCGTTTCCACATTATTCTGGTATGCTCCGGTGAATTTGAAATTCCTCAAAAACCTGAAAGTCTGCAGACTGCACTATATTAGGACCAAAACTTGAGTACTGGCAACAAAAACCGAAAACAATATTGGATTTCCTTAATGAATTTCAAAGTCCATATATATCCCACTGCACTGTCAAAAAAAAACACCCGTTTTTATTACAAAATTGTCTTGAAAGTACAAAAAGGCCAGGCGGATTCAAGGGTCGACCTTTACCATTTTTAAAGCTGAAAATGAGTGCAAGTAATACCACAATGCAATGCTTTTGAAATCATGTCTTAATGGTGTCATGTGACACCCCACCTAGTGTTCATTCACCATAGAACAACTTGAACAAAGACTTATGCTCCTTGTATGCACATGAAACAATAATACCATTTTTATCAAAAACCAAGCCAGGCAATATTTTGTAAATACTTTATTAAATACCATAATACACCCCAAACTGCATATATACTTTCATATACCACAAATTACCATAAATTTAATTGTGGTGTATTATGGAATATTCTTAATAGCTAGGAACATAACATAACATAAGTTAAAGCTATTCATTACATAGTAGTAAATCCAAAGTTTTAAATCGGGATTTGTCCCCGTAAGCGAGGGTGGCCGGATTCACCTCACACTGGCAGCAACCGCTCTTACTCCTTCTTTCCATTTCACCTGATTCAAAGCATCCTCCATCCTCAACCCAACCCTTCTACTCTCCTCCTCCTCTTGCTTCTTCCATGTCTTCTTTGGACGTCCCCTCCTCCTCAAACCTCCCACCTCTAACTCAAAGGCCCTTTTTAAGGCATGCTCATCACCCTTCCTCAATACATGCCCAAACCAACGTACACTATTCGCCTTCGCCAACCGATCCATCGCCTCTTCCAAACCCAACATCTGCGTCAAGTCCTCAGTCCTCATCCCACACATTGCTCTTATCATGGCCTCTCTTCCTGTCCTCCTCAAATCGCCCATCCATTTCACTCAGACACCACCTCTCACTCCCATTACAACATCACTGAGCCACAATAACAATTCTTCATACACCATTCCTTTCATCTTCAAAGGATCTCTTTTCCCTGCAACAACTCCCCACTTATTACATACTACCGAATAATCACAGTTGAATCACAGATCCGAGTACAAAACACCACACTTGATAAGCCAGTTATACCAAACTACCATAAAATATTGTTGGGTTCTGTAAATACCAAGTACAATAATTTATCACAGAATTAAAGGGGAATGACCCAATTGAAGTCAATAAATTTTTCATCTTGATAGAATGGCCTTTACCTCAAAACCCTATCTGTAAAGTTTTGTGTCGATATTTCAACCCGTTTTGAAGTGAGAGCCATAAATGTGATTTTGTAATCCCCAGAGAGTACTGTGTAAAAGTAATATTGGTCGACCAAAATGGGCCAAATTTACACTCATAACATCCAAACCAAACATCCTTTAGTCTAAGATTTCACAGGGTAAAATCTGGGATCCCTCGGATGACGGACCTTTAATTACCTTGTGTGATATTTTGTGGTCTTAAAGGGGATAACCCCATTCATCCTATAAAGTTTTCATCTTGACCTTGACCTCAAAACCTCATCTGTAAAGTTTCCCGCTGATATTGCAATCCGTTTTGAGGCGAGAGCTAAAAGTGTGATTTTGAAAGTCCCCAAAGAGTACCCTGTAAAATTAGTAATGGTTGAACCAAAGTGGGGCATATTTTCAATATCCAATCCAAACATCTTTTAGCCCTAAACTTTTACAGGTTAAATGAGCAAAATAGCAGTTTTCTTCAGTTCACACACCAAAATTTGGACCACTTCCAGTAAAATCTGGGGTTCTGGGGAAGAAGCTATTAGCTATTGGGCCATGGGGCTATGTTAGGGGATCATCTGTAAAGTATTTGCTGTGCATGTTAAATCCTGATGGGTAATATAGCATAAAATAGAGCATGGTATAGAGCATTGCATTATGGGATAGGTTTCAATCCTCCTCTTGGTTAAAAAAATCTTGAATGCAAAAAAGCTCCATTTCCATTAATTTTACTGCACAAATACATAACACTAGGCAAATCAATACTGCAATGCTGATCACGTAACATTGGTTGTTTTTTTGTAATCCAAGTGTATGACCTATTTGAAAATTATTAATTTTTCAGACAAGACATGATGCCGATCATCAAAAAACACTCTCCAAGAGTTTTGGTATTGATGTTTGCTGACCTAGATTGTAATACCCTCTCAGAACAGGATATGCATGAAATTGTAGCAGTTACCTCAATGTAGTTTTTACTTTTGTATACTGATTTCTCTGCTCTTCCACGGTTGGTTTGTTTTTGTAATTTCACACTAAACGGGCAAAATTTGATCCAATCTGTGTCGTTTGCCCTCGTTTCTCTTCAAAAAGTCCCAATTGGGTCAATCACAGCCATATTCAATTATCATACCATCGTTTACAATTATCTTGTCTAACGGTTGACACCAAAACCCACGAACATTAACCATGGTTTAAAAGTGACACTGCAGCGCCAACTGACAGGCGAGCGGCGACGGACCTCGCGGCTACAAAACATTTTTATTACAAAATTGTCTTGGAATTCTTTTGCCAAAGGTGGCTGTTTTCTTCAAGCCATACCCCGTTGCCAGGCTTTCTTCTATTTGCTCATACCCGGAAGGCATAAGGACATGTGCAAGATAGGCACTGCTTGTGAAGATGATAACTCCATTTGAGCCTGCAAACCAATCAAGAAAACTGACTATTATTTAATTGACTCGAGAAAATAAAATTACACACTTTTCTAGCGGGGAAGAAAATTACACCTCTAAGGCATAAAACAGGTGTATTTACTGCTAAGGTGTCGCTCGAAGAATTGGCCTGGGCCGATAGCGATATAAAATGACATGCCGGCAGTCTTCCTGGCCAGGAGCCTTGTGGGCCCAATGTCAAAATATTATGACATGGACAATAGGAAACTGAACATAGGAACTGTCCGTATGTGTGGCATATTGTATCTAACAGATTTTTAACATACTTTATATGGTTTATCATCTGGGTATTATTTTCAAGGGATATGGAAAGCTTTTGATTAGCTTGAAATGTAAATACTGAGGTCACTTATGTTTTTCTGAAGAGGCTGCTTGATGATACCTTCCAGGCATCCATAGGGAGTAAATTTGTTATAGCTTTAAATGCTTCATGGTCTGTTAAAAAACTTTCCTCAGGCTAATCAACAAATCATGATGGAATCTCTGAATAATGTACATAGCTTTCAAAACAATTGTGCTGGTATGATATTCAAGCAATAGTATTGTATTTCTTGTAATGCATGTCCTCAATCTCTTTGCCCCCCCCCCTCCCCAAGTGGGGCTTATATCAACCTGCTTGTGGATGTCTGTTTGTATATTGGGAGATCAATTTATTTATCCACTGTACCAACAAATGCAACAACCTATGAACTTAAAACTTGATAGAGTGGTAGACCATGCTTACTTCTGGTGCCGTATAGTTTTGCATCTAGATATCTGCATGTTAATGAATATTAATGAGCTAATTTGCATATGAACAAAATAATGTGCATGCACCACCTTAATTACAGACCACATAATTTTTTTTCAATGTTAAGATTTTGGTATGGGTGGCCTTAGGTTTTAATGAACAAAAAAATCCTCAAAGCTGTAATCATTTAGTAACAATTGTAATTAAAATCAGGGATCCCCGATCTTAAATAGCCTGGATATATAGAAATAAAAGTCAATATCTCATCAAGCGCTGTTGTCGTTCTTCTTTTTCTCCTCCTCCTCCTTTGCCTTCATTTTTTTTCTTAAAATAAAGAAGGTAACCTTTTAAGGATTAATATTCATTTACAACCAAAATTAGAGAAGCTTTTTTTATATTTCTATAGAAATCACACATTGCTTTAAGTATATTAAATGTGCGTACATGTGACATGAATATAAAGTAAAAAATCCCTCACAATCTGACGACTTGAAGAATTAACTGAAGCTGAGCAAGAAAACAGAAGATCAAATAAGATGAGGTAAGGTGTTAGTATTTAATGACATATCAACACTTATTGTGTTATTAGTGTCAAGGCAATTATATAAATTAGACATTTGATATTAAAGGTGCATTTTGTGATCCTAGCACCTCTGTGTTTTATGGTTCATCAGATATCATCAAGAAAAGCTTATTTCCAAAATTTCAGTTGATTCTGAGAGTGTGTTTTGATGTTATGAACAAATGTTTGTATCACAGTGCCCACAAACCACTGTTGTATTTTCTGTACATACAATTTTTTTTCAAAGTAGATTGAATCTCAAAGTCAGATTTGGCACACATTATGCTTAAGCCCAGAGGGTGTTTTGAATCAATCCCATGATGCATTGCAATGTGCCTATACTGTACTGTACTAAACACATGTCAGTACTTAGGGATAAAAAGTATTCCAAAAGTTCAAGAACAACAAGACATTTCATGATCATGCAAAAAAATCCCTAAGTACTAACGCTTTGTAGGCTAAAATGGGCATAAAAGTCTGGGTTTTCATGTGTTAAGAATAGGATTTTTGTGGGGTCATATGACCTATTGAGGTGAAATTTCCCAAAACTGGTGCATTGTGGGATTGACTCAATACACCCTCTGGCTTAAGCCAATGGTTCAGAAGATATAAAAATCTCAACCAATTTTAAGTTGGGGGGGGGGGACAAGGCTGTGGATCACGCAATGCCCCTTTAAATACTAGTAAATTTATTGCAAATGTTAATATTTTTATATAAGGCTATATTACTTTGTTTAGTCGCAAGTTGACATTCACATCACAATGCATCTCTGCAATCTTTCTAGCCTTTTAATTGAACCACCATTATTGTTACTATAATACGCAAATCTGTGATCCACATCTTCAAGTGTGCCCTAATAACTACTCAGAAAACACGTGATACCACTCGTCCCAAACCAAAAGGTGTATTGAGTCAATCCCACAATCACCAAGCTTTGGGAATTTCACCTCATAAAGGTAATGTGATCCACAAAAATCCCATATTCTTAAGGGGCATTTCATTTCCACAGCCTCGGTCCCCCGACTTACCCAAAAAAATGTTTAGGATTTTATAATCATCTGAACCGGGTCGCCTTAGTAATCCATGATGTGCCCAATCTTACGTTGCAACTTTGGATCGCATCGGACGAAAATTTGCAATGTTGATTTTCTGTCCGTAATGGACGAAATTACAGCACCGTACCTATGGACCGTGAGAATTGAAAACAAGCAATTGCTCATAACACAAAACCGCAAGATCGGGAATCAGCCTCAAATTTTGAGATAAGCTTTTCTCAAGATACTAATGATCAATAAATAAAACATAAGTGCGACATCAACAAATGCCCCTTTAGCACCTAAAAACCCACTTTACATTAACTTTCGGCCACAGGTCTAGCACCTTAGGGAATTTTGCATTTCATACAATTGTCTATATGGTTCTTAAACTGTACTTTAACACTTTTTATTTATCCCAAAGTACTGACATGGTTTAGTACAGTGCAGTATGGCACATTGCATGCATATGGGCTTGATTCAAAACACCCTCTGCTGTCAACCCAATAGCAAACTAAATTTCGCGTTCTCGCTTTGCGCTCACTATATTCAAGAATAAAAGCGGTGGCCGCTCCATGACCTTTGACCTTGGCACATGACCCCTGACCTCTCAATGTAAGGGATCCCATGTGTCACCTATGACACAAGTTTGGTTTTCCGGGTTCCAATTGAACTTCAACTTTTCCTTGAGTCCAATTTTACATTTTAGTAGCCCATTTCAACGGACGCTTACATGAAATGGACCTTTGACCTTTCGAAATGACATTTGATCTCATCAACAATTGCGGATCCATGGTGCACCTATGAACAGAAGTTTGGTTCCCAATTGAACTTCAACTTTTCAATTGAGGTTCAATTTAAATACAAAAAAAAAATACCAATTTATTGTACACACACACGATACATCGCACAACAGATTGCTAAGTGGGTCCTGCCAGCTATAGAGCTGCGGCCCACAACAAAATCGTGGGTCCATTAGAATATTATCAATGAGGGGCACAAAACATGAAGAGCTTTAAAATGTGAAGGAAAGTCAATGAAAAAGAAAATTTGTAGGCTTCCTTCTTCTACTTTTCTACTTTAAATAATTTCAATTTTAAATGAATGCCATTCCAGGCTTTACAACCACAGAACCTCTATTTGTTTGTTTTTTTTTTTATTTTAGGGTCAAAGGTCAATACTATTCACAACATCCTTATATTGCAGTTCTGCATGTTTTGCTATGATATTTTTCCTTGTCAACTAGGCCAGAATTTACTGAAAATAGTATATAAACAACACTTCAATAAGTCAAAATTACCTTTTCATATTGATCATAAGTGTTTGATTTTCTTCTAACCGATCCACTCTACCACTTTTCAAAACTCATCACACACAAGATTGACAAAATGTCAAATACAGTTTTGGAGAACTTTTGTCAAATTCTGTGTTAATATAACATACTAGTATGCACATTTGCCCAAGGTTTT
>JAMKCH010007278.1:0-36753 GCA_023653785.1 Ophioderma brevispina | reverse complement strand
TTTGATATAAAACCAAAAAGACTGGAGCGAATTGACTCCGGTTTAACTCAAAATTGAGAATGCAAATAATGGAGTGGTGTCCTTCATGCAGGTTAGAAAACGTATTATGGTTAAAATCGGATCATCTACCTTCAATCTTGGAATGTTCAAGTCAATGTTTATGTAGATATTTGCATGTTTGTATTACATAGGTCCTATTTTTTTCATATGTTCATGGGCCGGTCTGGTCAGTTTTTCCACGGCCGGATTGACTACCCCGTCCGCCTCTGGGTACGGTACTCAATTACTCCAAGGGAACAAATTCAATGTTGGTGATTAAGGTAACACTCACCGGAGGAGGTGTATCCTTACAGCACCATTATATTGGACTCTGGCCAAATTGCTTCAAAAGGGAGGTGGGCACTCCATTCCTGTGCTCACATGTCTGCCCCAGGAAATGGCAGAAACCCTGCCAGAAACCTCCAAATTGGGGAGGGGGGAGCTGAGCACTAATTCGGGTCAAAAATAATGCCATTGCATCCCCTGACATTTTCTTTAAAAATACAATATGTATCTCCTTATTCTAAAATATGTTTTTACCTACACGAAACACATGTGTTAACAAATATTGATTGTCAACATGGTCATTTTAAAGGTGTCCCACCCAATTGCAACATATATTTTTCTGTTTGATAGGGGGGCATCACCAAATACTTTAATTACAAAATTTCAATTGAATCCGACACACCATTTTAATGTGAGGCAATTGTGTGTATTACAATAGTCCATAGCTCTACAAACTATTTCGGTTAATGTAAACAAATCAGTATTTTAGCCTGTGCCTCGAACGGGAAAGAAGTCAGTCAAAAATTTTGCAGAGAGAAAAATACAAGCTTTCCAATGGTAGTTAAATCTTGGGTATGATGGTGTGAAATGCAGGGTCGACTCTGAGGATTTATAAGGCCATAAAACAATACTCTTCAACATGGTACTTCGAAAATGTAGAAACGCCACAAGCCTCAATGTTCTGTGTGTTAAATAAATGGTTTGAAATAAAATGTTCTATAATGGTCGTCACGCGTCTTGTTTCTTAGGTGAGAACTCATCATAAACAAGTGAAGCATACCACCATACCAACATTATTTTTGGGAAGTTCATCACCTCACATAAATGTTAGAAAAGAAAATAACAATGTGATTTTGTATAAGGAATGATATCCAAATGTTTAACAGACTTTCAGCACTTTGATGAAAATTCAACATACCTTGAATTTTCGATGAACCATATCAGAAGGAATTACTGAGATGTTGTGCAGAAATGACAATTAGCTACCTCTTCTTGCCCTTTGATGACGTTATGGTCTGAAGTAACCATTATACAGAGACGGCAAGTCAGTGATGGTCTTTTCTGCCTGATGTAGAGGGCCTCCCGTACCTGCCGGGGGTACCCCTTTCTTCTCTGTCAGACACTCTGGGTTTTTTTAATCAAGTGCCTGTGGCATGAACCTCTGAAATGTTCGTTGACCGCTGTTGGAAGACGACTAGAGGCATCGGATTTGTGATCCTTGCGTCTATCACCTAGTTGACGAGCAGTATGCCCTATGTATGTTGCAGGACAATCACCGCAAAGTACTTCGTACACAACCCCTGATTTATTTGCCCGGATTTCTAGAAATAAGCGTGTCCATAAAAGCGCTTCTTCCTGTTCACTTGTAATTTGATGTGAGAATTCTGTGAATTTATATGATCCGTGAATGCATCTACGCCAGATCTCGGTAAGGTAACAATGCCATCGACGTATCGCAGCCAGATTTTTGCCTTGACCAGGGATGAAAGGAGTGCAGTTTAAAGATGTTCTCAATCACCGGACTCACTGGGCTGCCCATGGCATATCCACCACATTGTTGATTAAATTGTCCCCTAAAAACAGTGAGGTCAGTAAACGTTCTCCAGTCAAGAGTTGTTAGCGAGGGCAGTTTCTAAAACCTCAAAGGCACTGATGTCTACTGGCACACTTGGGAAAAAAGCTTATACATATTGCAGGATATTAAAATCTCATTGGGTTGACTTTCAAGTCCCGTAATGCGATCACAAATGCTTTCCGTGTTCAGGATAGGTCTACAGTGAGTTCTACTACTATAATTTTTGACTGTATATTTCATCATTGTCTTGAAAAAAAGAACTAATGTTCAAAAAACTCAATGGCAGATATTTTGCTTGGTAATCTGTAAACCTAGCATCTTTGCGCAGAACCAGATCCATATTTGATTTATTCCTGGACAGTCATTTCTATTCAATTTACCACCATTTTTGAGAATAATACAAAAAAGGGGGGTTCTAGCACCTCTACTACCCTAAACAGACGCGGTAAATAAATAAGAAGTGGGTTTTTTAACGTGGCGAGTTACTGTAAGTTTTTGTTTCTTCTTCTGCACAAGATTTAGGTTATCAGTCTGTCCAAACAACTTTCTTTCATGATTTTTGTTCACTTTGTTTCCTTTTTCGGAAAATGATGAAAAATACCGGTCAAGGTTAATTTAATTTGAAACGCACAGTATAAGCCTAAGGTTTATTCACTATGACCCAATACAAATCCTCAATTCCCATGGCGCAGTTCCATATCTTTTCTTCCCAGTAGAATTGAACAAATACAACCACCGGTATTTTAGTAGATTTATGCAGTGGCGTATCCTGGGGGCACAGGTGGCGCGGTCCCCTGGGTGCCAAAGGGGCGCCAAACAGAAGAAGAGAAAAAGAAGGAAAGGGAGAAAAAGGGAAAGGAAAGGGAACGAAGGTACAAATTCAGGAAAGAGGAAGGAAACGAAAGATAATTAGAGATGGAATGGAGGAAAGAAAAGAAAGTAAATCAAGAGGGAGGGGAATAACTAAGGAAAAGAAGATAGAAAAGCTTATGCGAAATGAGAATCTGTAATGGAAAGTATAAGTGAGCGCCAGAATTAGTCGAAAATGTGGCAAGCCAAAATGAGAAAAGAGAAGTATAAAAGAGTAAGGAAGAGGCGCCAAAAGCATAATAAGAAAAGCAAAATAATAGTGAGAAACGAAGGGGTGGTGAAATAAAGTGGAAAGAAAAGTGAACTAAGACAAATAAAAAAAGTGCAGCAAAATGAGAAAAGAAAAGAAAAACGGATAAAAAAAGAATGGTGCCAAAAGGGAACAATGGTTGAGAAAAAGTTTAATGAGTAGGGGTCGTCTAAAATAGCAAAGTAATTGTGGAGCTAACTCAAATAAAGAGCCGTCAAAATATTTTAAGAAAAGGACGCAAGAATGGCAAAGTAAATTGGCGTTTTAAAGGGAATAATAAGGTCCTTCAAAACAAAAACAAAAGGCAAAGAGCTAAAAAATAAGGAGGGGCGCGAAAACAGCAAAACACCGAACTGGCAGAAAAGGGGTATAGATTTAAGGAAAAGGCCCCTGTCAGTAGCTTAAGGATGGCCTTTAGCGTTGGAAAGGAATACAATGTCCCACTTTGTGCGACTAGGGGGTGTCTTAGGGGTCCTGAGAGCAATATTTTAGGGGCCCTGTCACCAGCTGCGGAACACGTGCTGACTCTTGAAAAAATCCGCCGACAAAACGGTCAATTTGCCGAACGAATTTCAAATTTTCCGGCTCGCTGGTCGCTCGCTGCAACTTTATTTCTGTGGTCGTTATGCATATTCCAAAAAGAACGTGGAATGGGGTGCCATCAATTTCCACAGGGGCGACAAAAGTTCATCGTCAGTTTGCCCTCCGGGGTATTTCATCCTGGATACGCCTCTGTTATGATCCCCAAACATGCATGGTCAGCTTTTTTTAATATGTGCCCCATCCAGGTCGTGTCTTCGCGGAGCCCTTGCTAGATTAGCACGCCTTACTTCATATGATTAAATCGTGAAAGAGGACAAGTATGTCTTTGGTCATGAAAAAATACCTCAATCTTAATCGGTAAAATGTTAACCTGAAATATTTTCAACCTACAGGGTTAATACAATGGCTCGTAACTTCCAGATAAAAGTTTGTTGAAGTGGTTTTATTTTCTCTCACCATCCGAGCGAGTTTCCGGATACAACATTTGCTCGAGTCAATGCGCATGATGTACATTCCTGGTCACTGATATTTGAGGGAAAGAAATATGGTGGCATTTTATTCGTTTTCAAACAAATCCGCAACTTTTGGACTGTGACATATCCAAGAGTATTGATAGGTCTAATATTTAATATACCTGTGCAGTGGCAGTTACTTCGCCGATGTCCTTATCAAGCATCTTTTTCCTCTTTGATCCCATGGAGTATAGTTTGATCTCTTTTTTAGACTATATGCCTTTTTGTCTCCTGTATAATGGTCTCATTCAGACCATACGTCCAATCAAAGGTCAAAGAAAAAGATCATTCCTGCACAACTTCTCAGGAAATCTCTGATGAGGGCGTGTTTACACAAGTTATGTTGAAATTTCACAAGTGCTGAAGTCTGTTAAAATGTTGGATATGTTTTTTAAACAGCACGTATGAACTTTCATTCGAGTATAAGGATATTTATTGAAAGTAATTTAAACACTTAAGTGACCAAGGGTGAGGGGGTTCCTCTGGACCCCCAAAATTTGTTTTTCCGCTGGCCGCTTTACGCGTGGGATTTTTGCGCCAATTTTTTTGTAATTGTCTGACTTTTAAATGCGCATCTTTTCATACCAAAATACTTAAAATTGGTCAAGCCGTTAATGAGTTAATTAGTGGGGGGGGGGGGGCATGGAACCCCCCTTGGGCACTAACGGAAGTCATCTGAGATTATTTTTAAAAACCAAAGAACCAAAGCGATTTTTTTTGCTGATATAAGTTCACACATACATGTAAGTAAATAACTATTAGTAACATTAAAATAATTAACCCTTTATGTGCTGAAAACAAACAATTTCATTGTGGACATTGCTAAACCGTTACTCTACAAACTCTACGGGAAAATCACGTGTATTTTGCAACACCCGTAGAAAATACTGGATTCCCTAAAACTGCTGGTTTTGTGTTAATGTAATTTGGGTCGTCTAACATTTATGGCTTAATGGGTAATGAACTGTTGGTAAATGAACTAGCCTAACCATAGTCTTCCCCTTAAATTTTCCCCTTTTCTGCATTTGAATCTGTGGAAACCTTATGGCTTTCCCCCAGGCATCCGTATCCCGGAAGGCTCTCTCCATATCCTTTTGCTTTGTCCCGGAGCTCCAGCAGGTCCCCTTTTACACGAGCCTGCCACTTCTATTTCCTTTTCATCATGTTTGAACGCATCAATGCCTGGCATGCCACGTCCAGGTAGTCCACGATTTTCTAGCCCATCAGGTGGTGAAGCTGATGATATGGTAGAAATCAAAAGCAGAGCCATGGTAAGGTATAGGACCGAGTACTGCAGCATGTTGAATCTCTGCAGAGACAAATGAAAAAGTTCCTCAATATTAAAAGATTCATCGGTGGTAATACATACTGGCGTATGGTGAAAAACAGACGAATTAGTTTGAAATTGTTGCCAATTTATCATTACAGATTTTGATTTCCAAGTAACTGTGTAGAAATTGTAGATAAATGTTAAAGTTATATTCTTGTATATTATAAAGATTAATTATAGGGTTAAAATGCATAAAATATAACTCCAAAGACTATATGCCACAATGTAAAATTTATAGTTGTTGTTTTGAGATTGGGTATTATGGCATTTTGCTATACACACTATACAGTATAAGGACTCGTGTAATCCTCTTTTGAAACTTTTTAAATCTACTCCTGTAACAGGCATTTTATGGAGCCCAAATAACTATGCAGTAAATGAGAATAGGGAGGACAAAAGCTCTATAGAGACTCGGAAGAGAGGAGAAAGATATATTTCTTGTGCATCTATATCTTATTAAGAACCTAAGCAATTTGGGTTCATCCTTCATGTAAGACTGCGTGGAATTAGCCTAGCATAAAATCTTCTATAAGAGGATCAAAGGATTACAAGGATTGTACAGCTTTATTCCGTAAAGAGTCTTTACTCTAGTCTAACTCATGAATATCATACACCAAGAACACACCGCAATTTGACCACATTACTAGCACATATGGGCGCGAAGCAAATGGAAATTTAAAATTTTTAAACTATTATGGTAAAATTTGAGGCTATTTTGGTAAAAAACACATGCATGAGTGTCAACATGGTGGATGGGGTGATCGTATTGACCATCCCGTCTCATCAAAATATTGGGGTGTATATACCCGCCCCCTCCCCCCATAACAGCATACTTGGATGCATTAAGAGGAAGCTTGCTTGTGGCAGACCAACTGGAGAGTTTGTCAAGATCATTTCGCAAATCAATTACATCATTAGGATTTTTAATAAGTCTTATCAACAAACTAGAGAAGAGAAGAAGCCACATTCAAAGTAATATCACTGATAAAAATACGGAAAAGGATAGGTCCAAGCACTAACCTTGAACACCAGAAGTGACAGATGCTCACTCAGAAAATTCACCTCTAAAAATAACACCCTCTGTTTCCAGTCCATAAGAAAATTCTGAATCCAAGATTGAAGAGTACCCCTTTTACCATGATCAAGAAATTTTTGAATCGGGAGATTATGAAAAATAGAGTCAACACGATTGCAATTTCAGCCATCCAAAGTTTCACTAATAATTTGAAAGAATTTAGACAACATTTGCTCACAATTTCTACTTTGTATGAGCCCAAATTGATTATCATAACGAATAACCGCATTACGGCCTGCAAATGGCGACCAATAGTAATGTATCGGACGCAGGTGATGTGAAGAAACTGCAAGATCAAGAACTCTGACTTCGTTTATATGTACCAAGGTATGTGTGTCTAACTAATGTGGAAGTTGCTATGGCGATATACAGAGCGTCTGACGATGGTATGGGTAACCATACATTAAATCCAGAAGACATACTAGCCACGCAGTACATTAGCGATAGAAGTGCATGGCTTATTACCATGGCAACCAAAAAAGCTAAAGGAATAGCTCTCTCAAATAGTAGTACCGTGACTGTGAAGGAGAAAACATTTTATTTAGAAGATTTTAGGAGTACAGGATACCAAAATGAACCGCGGAAATCTAAATTGATTCGACTCAGTATTCATGATTTGCCACAATCTACGACAAATAAATATGTCGAAGAATGGGTAGACATATTTGCCAAAAGGGGAACTGAGGTAAAAGACATCGGGAAAGTGATAGATCTAAGAAACCCCAGGACGACGCTGAACTGTGCCATGCTTTTCAACATCTATACACAGGACATCGATTCTGTTACGTTTCAGAGATCTATGATCACAAACCCCGGTATTCTACCATCTTTGTCCCGTCTCCATACGATGAGCAATTACTGATTGAATCACAAGTCGTATTGTACTATAAAGGACAACCACATCTATACACAGGACATCGATTCTGTTACGTTTCAAAGATCTATGATCACAAAACCCTGGTATTCTACCATCTCTGTCCCGTCTCCCTACGATGAGCAATTACTGTATTGTACTATAAAGGACAACCACAGGCAGACTGCCCTATATGCTATGAAGATGGCCATATTGCCCGTGAGTGTCCAGAACAGGAAGGTCCAAAGTGCTTCCTCTGTGGTCTTCAAGGACACACAAAGCGGAGATGCCCAACTGCAAATCTTGGGCCTACATGTTTCAGATGCAAAGGCCGTGGACATATCACTCGAAATTGTGAGGAGAACATCAGATCTAATTTGGAGCAAGACGAGCGTCATGCAAAGCAAGACAAGCAGAACACAAGAGAACCACTGATTTCGAGACAGGAAAAACGACAAAAGGCGGTACAACTCACACAAGACTTGCTTGATAAATGTATGAATCCAGAAAAGGGCCCTACTTCGCCGGAACTGGAGGAATCTGTACATTCAATGCTCCAATCTTGCAGAAATCAAGATGTAGTTCAAGATCAGGACCTGCCGAATACAGAGCGTTCTACACCCTCGTCAAAATCGCCACCTCAAGGAGCCAAACCAAAGGTCCCTCCAAAACCGGCAAAGCAGAAGCAGCCTTTGATAACACAATACTTACAAACAACGCCAGAAAACCCGTTCTTGCACACAAGATCTAAGAAAACTGAAACCAAGAAAGACAAAGAGAAACGCCGTCTATCTTCATCACCTGATTTGTCAATGACCCAAAAGAAAGGACGGATTGAATCTGCGACCAAAATATCAGATCTTGATATAAATTCAAACGATGACAATTGTGAACCTCTAGAAAACTCCAAATGGCGGAAATTCTTCAAGGAAACCCATTTGGTGTGTTACAAGAAGAACATGAGTGAGTAGACTTGTAAAGACATGAAATGTTTGTGATTAGTTATCTCATTATTTTTAGACTCGTGCTACTCAAAGTTATGTTTCCACATGCCAATTCTCATAATGTGAAAGATTATGATATTGATATTATTCTTCTGCAAGAAGTTTATTGTCTAGAAAAAGACTTCATAAAATGGGAAAGAGAATGGGGAGGCAAAATGCTAACAATTCAAATTAATTATGTTATCAAAAACAAATTCCAAACCAATTTGTCAACATTTTTGGGAAAACAAGTTTGATTTCAATTTTGATTGGGCGAATGTATGGAGTTTTATACCAAAGGTTTTAACAAAAGAACCACGTTTAATTACACTAATTGGAAAGTAATACACAACATATATCCAACGAAAGTGTTGCTTCATAAAATTAAAAAAGCAGAAAATAATTTATGTGACACTTGTAACGAAATAGATTATATTGAACATTTCTTTGTTAATTGTAAATTAGTAAAATATGTATGGGATGAGATGAATAAGGTAATAACAGTCAAGTTTTCAAAAACAATTTAACAATAGAAGAGAAGCTTTTTGGCTTTTTAATAAGACTGAAAATATATATTTGAATAAACTAATAATGATCACAAAATTTTCGATTGGAAAATTTAAATATGGAAATCATCCAAATCTACTCTATCTAGTTAATTATGAGCTACGTTTAAGAAATTTAATTGAATGATGTTATTGGTTTATGTAGTGTAATTACAAACACAAATGTCAAAACCATTTTGTGAACATTTTTTGTTTGGAAAATCAACTTTACTTATTTAAAAGTAAGATTGGGTGGAAATACGGAGTTTTAAAACATAGGCTGTGACAAAAGAACAATGTTAAGTACATTAAATTGTATGTAATACACAACATAATCCAATGAAAGTGTTGCTTTAGAAAATTAAACAAAAGCAGAAAAGTGAAAATAATTTTTGACACTTGTAATAGATTATATCGACCATTTTTTGGCAATTGTAAACTAGTAAAATATGTATGGGATGAGATGAATAAGGTGATAATTGTCAGGTTTTTCAAAAACAATTTAGTAATAGAAGGGAAGCTATTTGGCGTCAATAGATCAAAATAAAACCGAAAATATATATGTAAAAATCTAAATGATCACAACATTCTCGATTAGAAAATTAAATATGGAAATTATCCAAATCTGTTATATTTAGTAAATGATTACGTTTCAAGAAATTAAATTGAACGATATCATTGATATATGGAGTGTAATTTGGAGAAAATGGTGTAAATTTAATCAAGATAAATCGTATTGGATTTGTGAAAAGTGATTGTAATATGGAAATGGAACTGCGTTACCGTATCAATAAAAAAGAATGCAATATTGGCAACCCGTGCAAAAAGGATACCATGCTCTTCGATATACATTTTCAATAATAATAGTAGCCACAAACCTTTTCAAATATTTTGCATAAGACTGAAGTTAAAGACCCTGGCCGATAGCTTGAAGTAGCATCTTTTATTTTACCAGAAACGAACAACATTTGTCAACTGAAAAAATTTGGAATTTTACCCATTTTACTCATTTGGGGCAATTCCGTGACCGTGGAGAGCAGAGCATCATTTCTCAGTGGATTTGTCTTGTTAATGAACAAATTTAGCAGGGGTGCCCTTCGAGAAAGTGTGGGCGGGAAATTCATAATACAAGGGTAAAAAATTAAAAATGCTTGGATTGCTGTAAAAAGGTAACCAAATTGTTCTTCTTGTTACAAGGATTAAAAAAGGTATAGTTTGCACTACCTACAAGGTATAGTTACCGAGGTATAAGATCAAATTTGTCAAATGTCAAAGGTCATTAAATCTTTAATATTGCAAATATAATATTTTAATATTTCTTTAAAAATGGTCTCAAATTGTTAACCTTTCCACAGGGATTGCAACAAAAGTATTTGACACTCTCATTTATATTTGTTTATCGAGATAAATGACTAACAAGGTCAAACCCATTGACCTCTATTGATCCTCAAATTTTAAAAATATGTTAGTCGGTGCAAAATATTTTTTGTTGCAGTCTCTGAGGAAAGATGAACAGTTTTAGCACATTTTTGAAGAAATCGGAGCAATATTTAAAATTTAACCTTTCGTGATGACCTTTGACATTTGACGATTTTCGTGCTATATCTCCATAACCATAAGTTATAAGTAGTACAAACTATACATTTTTTTAACCCTTGTAACAAGACGAACACTTTGGTTACCTTTTTACAGCAGTCAAAGTATTTTTAATTTTTGACCCCTGTATTATGAATTTCCCCCCTCCTGGATTCTGCCCACACTTTTAAGAGGGGCAACCCGCTAAATTTGTCATTAACCTTCATAAAAGACAAATCCACTGAGAAATGATGCTCTGCTCTTCACGGTTATGGAATTACTCAAAATGACCCAACTAGGATGGTCCCCTAGGATTAGGTATGTTTCCGCACCGAAAAGCTGCACGTTAGCGTCTCCTCCCCATTCGGGCTGTGGACTTTTAATAAACTAAAAAAAAGCCAGTACTTAGGTTACAATAAAACAACTGTTGCGCAGTTTTAATTAGAAGGCACTGCAGTTTTAATTAGAAGGAATTGACATTCCTTTCACAATTTACAGTATAGTTATGTAGAATGTGTTAGAAGACTCAAACAAAAGTATTTTGTGAGGGGTAATTGAGTTAATTAAGAGAAAGTTCTTAATTAGTGATTAGAACATTCAGAATAGTGAAGAACTTGCTAGAATAATCCAATAAGTGTGAAGAAGTCTCTATTTATAGGGATGAGGTAATATGTAAGAAGTCCAATTGGCTAGTACTACAGTACATGGGTATATCATACTATTATAGTACTAATTATAATCTAATTATAGTAATGATGTAATACTGGAGAATTCTAGAACTTCTAAGGGAAAGTATATGAACTAGAATGTAACAAAAGATCCGGGTCTTTTTGCTTGAAGGAGAAAATGTTCAATCTAGAAAAAAAATATTTCATCATAATTCTGCCAAAATCACACGTTGTTGCTGTGTGTTATCACAACAAATTTGAGTGCGACTGGTCTTATATGCACAGTTGAATAACATATTGGCCATGGGATCAAAGGAAAAATTGTTCATTTTGATTACATACTTCGCAGAAGTAAACCATTTTCCCACTATAAATAATAATAAATATTATAATTACCATTTATTGGGTATGGCAATTGTAAAGGTTGCACATTTTCACGAAAATGAGTAAAATGCCATCTCAATTTCTTTTCTGAATATCAGTGATCAAGGGACATGCATTATGCTGCATTAACTCAAGCAAATAAAGGCGTTATTGATAAGCAAATCCACCTGGTATTCAGCGGACAAAACACTCCAGATTCCCCTTTGTTTATTTGGAACTGCAGAGCCATTGAAACTGTCCATGCAGCTGTAAAGATGGCAGGCGTTATAGACTCATTATCCCCGCCCAGGTTAGGGTAGACGTTTCACATAGAAGCCCCAAGTACGCAAATGAGTTATTGCCATTGATTCCGTCATGCTCTGTATGATGTTGTTATGTAGCGCAGGTCGGAATCAATGACAATACCTCATTTGTATACTTGGGACTTCCATATGAAATGTCTACCCAGTTTGGATTGAGCTGGCCTCGTTCGCGATTAAAATAAACTTTGAGGTTCTACTGTGAGTTCAATAATTTTGACTGTATATTTCATCATTTATTTAAAAAAGAAACTAATGTGAACAAAACTCATGGTGGATATGTTGCTTGGTAAGCTGTGACCTAACATCTTTGTACAGAACCAAGATCCATAACTTATTGCTGGACCTCATTTCTATTCAATTTACCACCATGTATTTAGAGAAATACAAAAGAAGGGGGTCTAGCGACCTATGCTAACAACATGGTAAATTGAATAGAAATGGGGTTACGCGGCAAGTTACTGTAAGTTAAGTTTTGTTTCTGCACAAAGATGTTAGGTCACAGTCTGCCAAACAACGTTCTTTCATGATTTTTTGTTAATCGTTGTTTCCCCCGGGTTGTTTCCTTTTCGGAAAAATAATGAAATGTACGGTCAAAGTTAATTGAACGCACAGTAGAAGCCTAAGGTTTATTTATTCGTGAAAGAGGACCAGTATCTTGCGCTCTGCGTCATGAAAAAAATAGCTCAATCTTTAATCGGGTGATGAGCACCTGAAATCTTTTTCAGCTGTATGGGTAATAACAATGACTCTCTACTTCCAGATAAAAAGTGCTTTATCCTCTGCATAGCGAGCGGATATCAACAGTGCTATTATTTGCTCGAGTCAATGCAGCATGATGTGCATCCACTGGTCACTGATATTTAGGAAAAGAAATTGTGATGACATTTTATTCATTTATTCAATTTCAATCAAATGTGCAACTTTTGCACTTGACATATCCCAAAATAGTGAAAGGTATAATTTGACAATAATAACTGCGCAGAAATCAGTTACTTCGCCGATATGCGTAACCAATGTCCTTATGCAAGCATCTTTCTCTCTTTGATCCCATGGAGTAATAGGTAAAATGAAAATGGAGAGAAAAATGCTTCCAGATATCATCAAATAAGAGCATCATTCTAACATCACTATAGAATATGCATGTACTCACCAGCTGTATTTGCCAAAAAAGAAATGTTTTGGTCAGTACGTAGAAATGGCGTGTATCTCCTTTTGTATTTTAACCAGCAGATCGATGGAAAGCTAGGAGCTATCTTGCAACGGAGTCTGTGCCAACTTGTTTGATTAACAACTTGATGTAGTAAATTAGTTGATATTGCAAAGAAATTTCTCTATACTATTAAGCAGTGAAGTTATCGGTTTTATGATGTCGACGTCAAAGAGAAGACAGCTGGTTGACTTGTGCAGAGATACGTTTTTGATTACACTTGCTGGGCATGCCCAATTGTTGCAGTAATCATCTTACATGCACACAATTGTTAATTGTATGGTAGTCATTTTGGAGATCCAATGATAGGAAATTATTCAATTTTTACAAGATTATATTTGGTAAAAATCTGATCTCACACAATAGGGTTGTGGTGTGATCATGTTAATGACAATATTTTGTATAAGCATAGCAAAAACAAAAACACAAACCAAACAAGAGGCCTAAACCTGGGGAAGAGGGGAAATTGGTGGGGTTACTGAATATTTATTTTGTATTGCTCCCCCCAAAAAAATCCATGCATTTTTTTTCATTTTCTCCTGATTTGTTTTAAATGGCCTAGTAAGATTCATGATTACCATGAGTACCATTACAATACAGGCATTTTTAACAATCACCTAAAATTTCCTTTAGATGACCGTTGACCTTTTATTTCTGAACACCTCTTATGACATAGACCTGTCATGATCGTTTTGAGCAATTTAGACTAATATTTGGTAATTTTGTGTAGGAACCAAGTGTGCTTGGACAATGACCCCAATGACCTTTGTCATCAAAACCTGAACACTTCCATGTTCCAGCCAATTGATCATTTCCACCAACTGTCATGAAAAACCATCCAAGCATTAACGAAGAGTGAATAGAACACGGACAAGATTAGGGATATTTATAGAGAAAAATGTCCTGATGTGTTAGAGGTCTAACAGTCTTGAAAAGTGTACACTGGAGTGTCACATAGGATAAAAGAACGTGTCTTAAACGTAGGTGGCGGGCAAGCTCTCATAGCGTTTACAAAGGTGACGCAACCCCTTACATAGTATATAATTTTGCATACATTAATATTGCCTAAAATGATCAAAATCAGTTCTAAGCGTGTCTAACTTCTAGTATGTGCACATTTTCGTGAAATGAATTAAATGTCATCTCCTTTATTCGCGAATATCGTGACCAAGGGATGACACTACGTTCCATGAAAAAACTTTCCCGGGGGCCCAAATAATGGGTGCATTGATAAGTAAATCCGCCGTTATGGAATAGGTGAAAGGACAACGGATTCAGAATCTTTGGGACTCAAAACCATTGGTGTTGTAATGACGTTAAAAGCTTTTGAAATGTTTCACCGTCTGTTTAGATTGCGCTACAGCCTCATTCACGAAGAAAATAAAACTCAAACTTTGCTAGGAGTTCAATAACTTTGATGGTATATTTCATCATTTATTCAAAAGAAAACAAAAGATGAGGCAAAAATCATGAAGGAAGTCTGCCAGCTATGACCACAGTCTTGGTGCAGACCAACAGCATAACTAGTTATATTATAGTGGACCGGTTTTCTATTCAATAAAAGTGTGTTCGGCCCCGGTTCACCTGGATTTCATATAGGTGAATGATTGTCGATTTCTGCTATGAAAGCATAAATGCATAGAAATGGGGTTAAGCGGCAAGGTACGGGTTGGTTCTGCACGAAGATGTTAGGGCACAGTTTGCCAAACATTTTTTTTTTCTCATGAGCTTTGTTCCACTGAAAGAAAAAAATTGAACACCACAGTAGAACCTCTAACTTCTTCTTTTTATCCGTGAAGAGGACGGGTAATTTGTCACTATGAGTTACAATATGCTAGCCACCAAGGACAAGTTCAGTGGGTTATACTTGCTACACAACATTGAACATTGAACTGACCTTTTGCGATCTGGGTTTCATATCTATAACTAAAACCCAGGGGGTGTTTCTAAATACACTTCGATTTATTTATAAAGCCCCATTATTGCTGGAGTCAATGATCATGGTGTCATGCCCGTAGGTCTCTGATATTCAGTGCATAAATTTAGATGACATTTAATTCATTTTCTCGAGAACGTGCACATACTAGAAGTGAGAAACACACGTTAGAACTGATTTCTATAATTTTGGAAAATTATTCGGAAGAAGTATGGACTTCCCAGGGGTGCGCCACCCTGGTCCTTATCCAAGAGTCGTTTCGCTTTGGCCTCGTGGATAACGAAAGATGGCCAAACAATAATTTGCCACCAGTTTTGATGAAATCATGGCACTTCAAAAACGTGCCCCAGGATGACATTAACCGTTTTTTGAGTACCAGTTATTAAGCTATCGTTCCACAGATAGGGTAAACTAGAGACCAGTTACTCAATGTTTGTAAAAATGTTAGGGCCTGGTATCTTGAAATAGGTCGGCTGACTGTTACACACTGGCAATGGATAATATGTTAGAGTTTACTACTATGGGCCAAAACAATTCGCAGGAATGGATTCGCAGGCAACAAAAGAAGTGACGTAGGATGTTAAATTGTTTAATCGGCATAACAAATAGACTTACTTTTATTATTCCCCCGCCCGTGTTTTGCATGTTCCACACTATCATCATTTGGCAGGCCGGATTGGCCCAGTGGGTTGCCAGTAGAGAACTGGCCTTAGGATGTGCAGCAGAATCTTCCAGCATTTAAAGGTGAATGATTCGTATAAGTAGTATAGAGACACTGGTAACACTTTTAAACTTCTGGTATATGAATCAGTCAGTTATTTAATAGATTCTTCTCTTGTTACGTGTTGTGTCCAAATACAGTAGTTCTCAAATGTGTTGTAACAGAGAAGGCTTCATGAAGGTCCTGTATGTGCATGGTTACTCCAACCGTAGTAGGCACCCCAAGAGTGTTCCATTGTCTGTGGTGGCTGTTCCACAACCAAAAGTAGTATCCTTCTGCTTCCGAGGTAAGCCAAGTTTGCAGGGAACCCTCAGATCGGTCATTGATGGCATCCATCTGGTTGAGACTCGCCCCATTCAGCGCATTACAGGGGGAGTCAGCTCCAGGAGGATTGATGCTACTGGGTCCAATACAACAAACTCCATAAGGATTGCACTGGGTGGGTTTTTGGTGCCTTTTCGATACGAAGTAAGCGAAGAGTAGCACTGACACTTAAACACTGTTCCTACATGAGCCCGCTGGACGTTAGACTTAAAGGTCCCAGGAAAATGCAAATAGAATTGATGTGGTTTGCATCACGTCTACAGGAGGGAGGAGAAAGGCATTCAGTATTTGGTGGTGATGGACATCATAGTGAAACTACTGATTTTCAGGAGGAAAGAAACTTACAGGTGACTGGTGGAATTATTATGACACTGACTGAAAATCAATGTTTCACTAAGATGTCACTGATGGTGAATTCTTTTTTTTTTGGGCTCTTTATGGAATGGAATGTTCCATAAAGATTTGGAGTAGGTTTAATCATCTCATTTCCTGGGACCTTTAATGCTCCTAATCACGATGGTAAATAAAATTTATTCTACACTGATATCGCCAGCATTTTGTTTTTTGGTCAAAATGCTGGAGGAGGTAGACTGATTTCACTCGTTTCAGAAATTAAAGGGGAGTTCGTGATCCACAGGCCTCGTCCCCACGGACTTACGTGAAAACAAGTTGAGGATTTTTATTTCCTCTGAACTGTTAAATAAATATAGTATGTGTACCAAATCTTAAACAACAACCAGGCATGCGATAAATCTAGAAGAAATTCGCGATGTTCTGTCCGTAAACGGCAGATATTACAACACAGTGGCAAGACCGTATTCAAGATTACCGTCAGCCACCAGACATGGTTGGTGGACAAGATGCGAACATTCCAGGACTACAATTAATTAAGCTGTCAATCGATCCATGGTTAGCGATTGCCACCGGGATAATTGACAGTGAATGTATGTAGTACTGGAATCGTCTATCTTGTCCATCCAACGTCTGGCTATTGAATCGGTCTATATGGGCACAGTGTGCTATGAACATTAGCTCATACACATCAAAAAAGCATTGCAGAATCAACTGATATTTTGAAATAACAATTTCTTGAGGATATCAGTCAAAACATAAACAAAATTGAAGGTTTAGGATCACGAAATGCCCACTTTAACATTTAGTACATTCTAACAAATCGGAATCTTGCCATGACACAAATGACACTTACTACACAAAAATGAGGATCGGGCCACAAATATGGTTAATGAGACACAATAATGGTTACTAAAAATGTGAATTGTTTCGTTTTATAGGCAAACAGGTCTTAAACAGCATACAAAGATTTCAGGGAAGCAGCCAGACGTACCCGTCTCTAGCTACAACCTATTGGGGAACCACGTATTTGGACATGACAAGAAGAAGAATATATAGTCGTATTACAATATGACGTCCGTCACCAGACATGTTTTTGCTTTTTTTTTTTTTTTTTGTTTTGCTGGACAGATGCACACATTCAAGGGACTACAATACAGAAGCTGTCAATGAGTCCATGTTTAGCGAAGTTGCACAGGGATCATTGACAGGTGAATTATTGTAGAAACTGGAATGCGTCTATCTTGTCCCCCACCCTGATGGCTTGGCTATTTGAATACGGTCTATTACATAACTGACCGATTCATACACCGGAAGGCTGAAAGTGTGACCCGGTGTCTCTCTACCAGAGAAGATGCGAAAGAAGGAGATGGTTCAACTGTTACTTCAAAAGAAAATGTTAATTCCGACTATAATCTTAATAGCCTTAAATCGATTGATTCGATCAAAGACTTGCGCTTCTTGCTATAGAACATTACATACACCTGTCATTACATCCCAGAACTATTCCAATTACCCAGTTGTCAAACCTATAAACTGATCCTTACCCCTTTTAAATGTGGATATTAAGATTCTGTAGAACACCTAAGGCAGGAGTTCTCTACTGGCAACCCATGGACCAAATCCAGCCTGCCAACCGATGACAGTGTGGAACATGCAAACCACGGGGGGAGGGTGATGGGGGTCAAAATAACGTGAGTCTATTTGTCACGAATATTGATTGTCACGTAATGTCAGATTAAAAATATACATTTGCCCTCTACTGTGGACCAGGAGCTTAATAACTGCAGATGGCAAAAGTTCAAGTTCATCCTGGGCTAACATCTTTGATGTTTGCTCTGATCGGTGGACAAATTATTCGTTGGTCATCTTGAACTAGGAAACTTTTGTAATGTCTTATGTCACACTTCCGTGTTGTAATTTCAAAAGACTTTTCAAGACATATGTTTCTCTAGAAATATACAATGAAAAGTCTAAATTAACAAAGTTTGTTCTATTGCAATAGTGGTGAGCTAGGCATATTTTTTTATTAATTTTACTAGCTATCTTGTCCGTCTTTCGATTCGCACTTTGTGTATTGGATGATTTCATGAAAGTTGTGGAAATTGGCTGGACATTCGGGGGGGGGGGGATCATTGTCCAACACTACTTGGCTCATACACAAAAAGTAACCAGTATTACCCAAATTGTTAAAGCGATCACGACAGATTGTGTGATATGGTGTGTTCAGCAATGAGGTCATAAAGTATCTAAAAGAAATTTGTAATGGTAATATTTTAATCATGAGCTTATTATTCAAGTTAAAAGTTCGAAGAATTGGAAAAAAAAACGCACCAATTTGGGATTTGGGGGAGGGGAGGGATGCGACCGCACCCCCAAAATCCCCCCCCCACACTTTTCTCTTTTCCCCACTTTTAAGCCATTGTTTGGTTTGTTATGTTTGTTATGTTTATGCAAAATATTGTCATTAACATGATCATGCCATTACCCTATTTGTGAGATTTTGACCATATGGTAGTGAATAATTGCCTATAATTGGTTCTCCAAATCGACTACCATACAATTGTTAATAATAATCGTATGCATTTAAGATGATTGCTGTAACAATTGGGCATGACCAGCAAGAGTAACTAATAACCTATCCCTGCACAATTCAACCAGATATCTTCTCTTTGAGGTCAACATCAGACAACAGATAAATTCACTGCTTAATAGAATACATGCATTTCTTTGGAGTTATTAGTCCCAGGTACCACCTAATTCACTACATCAAATTGTTAGTCAAACAGGCTGGCACAGAATTGAGTTTAAGAAGTTGACTCCATTGCAAGATTAACCCTAGCTTTCCATCGAGCTGCTGGTTAAAATAGAAAAGGAGATATACGCCATTTCTACGTACCAATCAATAACATTTCATCTTTTTCGACAAATACAGCTGGTGAGTACTTGTTCGAAATATTGCCATTGCATTTACGGTTAGAAGTCTAAATGTACCAGAAATGGGCGGAAAGTTAAACCAAAACATGACCGGTTAATCCTTGCTAGCTCTTGCTTAAGCATCCTCAGTAAAAAAAGTTAATCTGATCTGGAAGCTTAAATCTTTGCAAGTGCAGTCGACTGGAGAGAAACAAATTTAAATATCAAATCCATCAGTCGAATTTTTCTGACAACGCAGGCCCGCCGGGAATTTACCACTCTTCTCGGTCTCTCATCCGTCAAGGCGCAGTTGACGGATAGAGTTTCTCTATCAAGTAAGTACATGCATATTCTATAGACCGTTACATCCTACGTACTTCTGTTGTTGCCTGCGAATCCATTCCTGTGAATCGTTATGGCCCATTAGTATTAAAAAATCGAACAGATAGATTGCCCAGTGTGTATTGTACCAGTCAGGCCGACCTATGTCAAGATACAAGGACCTAAAAAGTTACAAACATTGCTGTTAACTAGTCTATAGACCAGTTAACATCCTATGTCACTTCTTTTGTGGCTGCGAATCCATTCCTGCGAAGCGTTTTATGCCCCCAGGTCAAAATTCCAGTTGATCACAGTTGAAAGTTGTTCCATTTTCCGTGACGGAACTAACTGGTTTCAACTGTTTGTACGTTTGTAACTGGTTCTTACTGAGTGTTAACTGGTCAGTATAGTAACAACCTAGTGAAAATTGTTCCATTTTGCAACGGAATCAAAGATTCAACTGGGATCCACTGGATTTCAACTGTTCCAGCTTGTTTTGAACCGTTTCACCTGGGATCACTGGAATTTTGACCTGGCCATGTATTAAAACTCTAACAGATACAATTGCCCAATGTGAAAAGTCAGCCAGACCTTTATTTCAAGATACAGGCTAACATGTTTACAACATGCTGTTAATGGGCATAGCTGATGTTAGGATTTGATGCTTTATTTGCTCCGTTTCTGGTAGCATTTGTTTTCTTGCTCTCCATATTCATTTTACCTGAGCAATTTTACCTGTTATTCCACCGTGCAGATCATTAATAACATAGGCCCAGTCACACTCAATGTTGTGATAACCCATGATAAATACTCGAGTTGTATTATTTTGTTTGGGATTTTTTTTTGCGATTAATTACAGCAACAACACATGATTTTGGGAGAATTATAAAATAAATTTTCTCCTTCAAGCAAAATACTGAGATTTCTTGTTACATTCCAGTTTATATACTTTCCTTCAAAGCTTCTAGAATTCTCAAGTATTAAATCCATTAGACATGTAATTAGTAGTGTAATAGTATCATATGTCCATGTACTGTAGTACTAGCCAATTACCTCATATAAATAGACTTCTCTACACTTGTGGATTATTCTAGCAAGTTCTTCACTATTCTGATAACTTTCTCTTAATTCAATTACCCCTAACAAAATATTATTGATTCTTCTAGCATATTCTACATATATATCTATACTGTAAATTGGGCAAGAAATGAAAATGTGCCTTCTATTAAGGGGTTTGACGTGTTAGTGATCTACTCGATAAAATTTTCTAGAATTCACATATATGGTATTTACAACGGTGCTGATTAAGAATCTGAAATAAAAAATGGGGGTCACCGACTTTGTTTTTGAGCTATAGCCAAAACAAAATAGGTATGTTGTCACTTTTTAAACCACGCAAGTCTATGGGAAAAGTCAAAATTTTACGTTTAGATCGCCTACAAAATAAAAATTTCTCGATAAAATTTTGTAATTTCTAAATCTGTTGAGGTCCCGATGTTGTTCTTCAAAATTTTGAAATAAAAAATGAGGTCACCGACTTACTTTTTCCATTACACGCCGAAAACCACTGAAATTGGACACTTTTTTCAAATTGGGCGTCTTGTTGGGCGGCAAGAAAAATCTGCGCCACATTCGGCATGCAGCAAAGCAGGAATGCGGGCGTAGAGATGCGCGATTTTAATAAACGCAAACAAACGCACAGTTATTCGCGGTATCTGCGCATAATACCTTCGCAGCTCAAAACTAAAATTCTTCCATTTGTCCACGACTGTGCTCTAAACAGATTGCTGAAGGTGTAAAGCAGTTTGCGCGTAAACAAATCACACGTCAACCCCTTAATCTGCACAACAATTTTAGTAATGACCTAAGTAACTGACTGGAATTTAATTTTACATTGTTATATCAAGATTGGTCAGTTCCAGTACACCACTGTTCTTCAGTTTATCAAAGTACCTTTTACAGATAAACGTACTATAAGCGTGACTGGCGTAAATGTGAATCGTGCGAATCGTCTGCTAATAGGCCCCCCCCTGGAAGTCGCGCGCGTACCTCTTGTAAGGTCTTTTGATAAATAGTATAATGCCTCATCCTCCGTCATAGTGTCAACTATTGGTGTCTGAGAGCTACTTTAACTCTCCCTACCTGTGAAATATGATGGCTAAATATATGTTTGGTTTGGGTGGTATGGGCAAAAATTCTGCAATATGGCAGCTGGTACATACCTCAGAGGACCAATTGACCTTGGGGTCCATTACCGTTGACATCATCATATACAGGCTGATTCAAAAATTAAGTTTACTCATTTTGTCGGGGTTTAGTAAAACATGGAAAAGTAAGTCACTTGCAAAGAGCAATTTCGGAAGTTCTAAATTTAAAAAAAGATGTTTGGATTGCACATGCCAACTCTGGTTATACTCATTTGATAAAATCACCATTTTACTGACTGCAGCCGCAGGTAACTTCCATCATTTGCTATTCAGCCAATCAATAGCTAAACAACAAATCCGTTGTTCTCACTTTTTATTGTCAAATGAAAGTTTTTGCTTTATATTCAAGAACCATAAATCAACCGATAATCCCTTTCAATCTTCATTCATCAATCATTGCAATATAACTATGTTTCATCGTAAACTCATCTGTTTCTGCAATTATTTCTGATCAAGAATTGCAAAACATGCAATGATTTGTTTCTTCTAAGAGAAGTCTACCAAGAGGAAACAGTGCTAGACACTCGCGAGATTCAAAATTCCATATCATTTAAAATTGTCAGCATTTAGAATTTTGCTCTTGATTTAGGGATTTTGAGTATAAAAGAAAAAATCATTTTGACATTGAAAGTTGCAAACCAATGGAGACTTTCTTGTTCACATATTAGTGATTTGATGTAAATAGCAACTGAAGCAAGTTACCCAGATGTGTACAGTCAGGAAAATGGGTGATTTTATTCAAATTAGTATAACTCGGATTTGGCACGAGCAAATTCAAAAATTTCTTTTTTAATTTAGACATTCAGAAACTGCTCTTTCTAATGGTATATTATTTACAAGGAATTTCTTACAGATTTTTTACTACACTATAATAAAAATAAGTAAACTTCTTTTTGAATCAGCCTGTATGAAGGAACCTCCTAGTGTACCTTCATCCCAAGTTTGGTTTAAATCGGACTTCAACTTTTCTTAGAAGACCTGAAAAGCGAAAACTAAATGTGTGTGTGTGTGTGTGTGTGTGTGTGTATATGTGTGTGTGTGTGCGGGGTGTGTGTGTGTGTGTATGTGTGTGTGTGGTGTGTGTGTGTGTGAGATGATCTGTAGACTCTTTTACAACTTTGTTGATCCATCCGGGGTAGTGTGAAACACATATATAAATGAAAGAGATGGGGATGGGTGAATGGGTCTGAAACGTAGCACGAGCCAACCAAAAAACCCCAGCTTTCGCTCATAAGAGCTTCATCAGGGGAGGCTCTGAATAAAGAGAAAAAATGAAGCATTATAAATATATATATACAACATGATAAAAAGAAACATATAGTGCCAAATGATATGTATATTACCGGAATACATATCATTTGGCACTATATGTTTCTCTTTTTCCATCTAGGAAATTGATTTTATTAGGAGAAATTTCACAGGTAAATTTGATATGGCTCTGTACACGATTGGCAAGTTGAATAAAGCTATATTTAAGCAGAGTTTTAAAAGGAGAAGACACGAGTCCTCGTATAGTGTGTAATGGCCATTTTGTCAAAAATGCCAAAATAAACCCTAATCGAAAAAATTTCAAATTTTTAATTTTTGGGATAAGTCCCTTTGGAGCTATATCTTATTCATATGCATTTTATCCATTTTATATATACAGGGATATAAACTAAACATTATCACGTTTCATAACCGTTCAAAATCTTAGCGACACCTCTTCGTTATAAACTGGGCAACCCCTCAACTTCATTTTTCTCGGAAAACCTATGTTTTCTGTTTTTCGCCAATTACCGGTAATTAATACCCCAGACGAATCTTTCATCTGGATTTTTTTTTTCTTTGTCTCTGCATAGAGATTCCACATGCTGCAGTACTCTGTCTTATACCTCACCGTGGCTCTGCTTCTGATTTTTCTACCATATCTCAGCGGTACCACCGTGAATAAAAATTAAAAAAATTCGTGGACCACTTAGACGTGCTCGCCCGGGCCTTGATAGCTAGAAATTCGTGGACCACTTGGACGTGGCTCGCCGGGCCTTGATGAGCTTAGAAATTCGTGGTACTACCCTGGACGTGGCATGCTAGGTGTTCCTGCATCCAAACGTTAAACAGAGGAAATAGGAGTGTTCGGCTCTGGTAAAGGGGAACTCCTGGAGCTTCAGGACAAAGAAAGAGGAGATGTTTGGAAGAAGAGAAGCCCGGGGAAAAGTGATAAGGTTTCCACAGATTCAAATGCAGAAATGGGGAGGATGGAATTAACCATGGGTGTGGGGGGAAAAGGGACCTGCTTAGTTGTACATGCCTAGCTTGGTACTAATCTTTGGTCAAGTCATTCTTCTGTAATCGTGCCTTTGTCACTATTGCTTTGGATTCATGTCTGTACCTGACCATTGGACATCAGGGATGCAGCAAAGTTTTTTGTTGAAAAAAAACCCTAGTACTAGTGAGATGAAAAAAATGCCCCCACTTATGAGAAAAGCAAACACATCCTCCTCCCAATTAATTATTTAAAAAAGTACACGTAAAATTGAAAATCATAAGACTTTGCTGCCAAAGGTGACACAACCCAACATAAAGAAAGAAAAAATCTACCTGACCCACACTTCCATGCCTCGGCTTGAATTCTACCGGCACTAAGCCATATGTTTTCAACATATTGACTAGGTTTTGTATTGGACTCATGCCCAGGCAAATATGTTGAGTATATTTTTACTGTATGTTTAATTAGGGGTAAATGTTTTAAATACATGTTTACATTGTTAACAATTAAGCATTCTTGTACAAAATCTTTGGATCTTATCATTCTATAAAATTCTACCTATCTTGGGCTTAATTATTGCGGTCCGGTAGTACGTATATCCTGGGGGTTCTAAAATTGAAAAAAAAACGTTGTTCCAGCTTTTGAAAATTCTCAAGACTGGAATAATAACCGGAAGGAAGGGATGCGGCCCGAGCGATTGCGTGTTAATTTTTCCCCGTGTTTGCGTGCACCGAAGAAACCCGGAAAAAACGTTCATTTTCTCGCTAGGTTCTATAGGTTCATACCCAATTACGATAAATATCCAAACAAAACATAGTACCGACCCTCTGTTGCAAAAATCTCCGTAGAACGCCTTCGTTTTCCGGAGATCTTTGAGAATTAGTTTCATTTGCAAGCATTGCTATGACGAACTGATAACGTAATCTCTCGCGCAGTACTAATATAGATAATATCCTTCGAAGTCTTTGTAACAGACTACACACTTTCCAGACCGCCGTACAATCTTAACACCTGACGAGGAAGAAATTCATGGATAGTAGAGAGGCCATTTGGACCAAAGTGCTCTAGCCTTTTCGCTCAAAACCCAACATTTCCAGAGCTTGCCAGCCATGTTTAAAATAAATCATTAAAGTCTCCTCTGTATTTTAGTACATGTGGGAACTGTTTTTTGTGAAAATTTGATAGACAATCCTTGGCAACCAAGGTTTTTCTTCAAAGACATGAAAAACTAGAAATTTTAAAAGCAATTAAAAAAACCAAAAAACATAAAAAAACATACTTTAAACATGACCTCAATGATTTTGACTTTAGGTCATGAAATTTGACATCATATATTAATTATAGATATATATATATATATAATATGATAATATATCCTCTCTCTTGTGTGTGTGTGTGTGTGTGTGTCAAGTGGTGTGTTTGCGTGTGTTGTCCTCTGCGTGTGATGTACGCGGTGTGTGTGTGTGGTGGTGGTGTGGATGTGTGTAGTGGGTGTGTTGGGTAGTGTGTGTTTCGTGTGTGTGTGTGTGTGTGCTCTTGCGCGCGCTGCCACACATGTCCTCCTTTTTCCCCCTTTGGTGCTACCCTCGTGGTCGTGGTGAAACCATCTAATAAATTGAAAGAGATGGGGATTGGGTCTGAAACGAGTACGGACACCAAAAACCCCAGCTTTCGGCTCATAAGGCTTTCAATCAAGGATGGGAGGGCTCGAATAAGAGAAAAATGAAGCCTTATAAAATAATATATACACAATGATAAAAGAACATATGTGCCAACTGATCTGTATATTACCGGATACATATCATTTGGCCATTGTTTTCTCTTTTTCCATCTAGACATTGATTTTATAGGAGAAATTTCATCAGGTAAATTGATTTAAATTTTAGCTCTGTACACGATTGGCAAGTTGAATAAACTATATTTAAAGAGTTTGAAGGAGGAATACCGAGTCTCGTATAGTGGTATGGCAATTTTGTCAAAAATGCCAGAAATACCCGAATCCTCGAAAACAATTTCCTTCAAATTGTTTAATTTGTTTGGGATATAAAAAAAGGGTCTTTGAGCTAATATCTTAATTCATTGCCTTTTAATCATTTTATACTGCAGGGATATAACTTTAAACATTTATCTACAATTTCTATAACGCGTTTCAAAATCTTATTAGACACTCTGTCGTTATAAACTGGCAACACTCCTCAAACTCATTTCTCGACTATGTTTCTGTGTTCCTTCGCTAATTAGCCGGTAGTAATACCAACAGCGAATCTTTTCAATCTGGATTTTTTTTTTTCATTTGTTCTCTGCATAGAGATTCCACAATGCCGCAGTACTCGGTCCACTTAAAACCTCAACCGGGCTCTAGCTTCTGATTTCTCTACCATATCATCAAGCTTTACCACCTATGAGCTAAAAATTCGTGGACCACTTAGACGTGGCTCGCCGCCCTTTGATGAGCCTTATAAATTCGTGGACCACTTGACGTGCTCGCGGTCCTGTTGCGCTATAAATTCATGGACTAGACCTGGACGGTGGCATGGCTAGGTGTTCCTCCTGCATCCCCAAACGTGAAACAGAGAATAGAGTGTTCGCTCTGTGAAAGGGACTCCGACTTCAGACAAAGAAAGAGAATGGTTGGAAGAGGAGGAAGGCCCGGGGAAAATTTATAAAGGTTCCCAGATCCAAAGCAGAAATGGAGGATGGAAAGGACCATTGGGGTGGGGGGAAAGTCCCTCTAGTTGTACTGCCTACTGGTACGTAATCTTTGGTCAAGTCATGGCTCTGTATCGTGCCTTTGCAGCTATTTCTTTGGATCATTTCTGTACCTGACCATTGGACATCAGGGATGCAGCAAAGTTTTGGTTGAAAAAAAAACCCTAGTACTAGTAGAGTAAAAAATGTCCCCATGATGAAAAGCAACACATCGATCCGCCCTCCAATTATTATTTGAAAAAATTACACGTAAATTTGAAATCATAAAATTTGCGCCAAAGGGTGACGCACAACCACAAGGAAAAAAGAAAAAAAATCTACCTGACCCACAACTTCCATGCTCGCTTGATATCTAACGGGCACTAATCCATATTTTTTCACATATGACTAGTTTGTATTGGACTCATGCACGTAAAATGTTGATTATAATTTTAATGTATTTTTAATGAGTAAATGTTTTTAACATGTGTAACATAGTAACAATTAAGCATTCTTGTAACAATACCTTTCTTATCATTCTTTAAAAATGTCTACCATATCTTGGGCTTATTATGGGGTCGTCCTTAAGTACGTATAATCCTGTTTCTAATTGAAAAAAAAAAGTTTGGTCCAGCTATGAAATTCTCAGACTGGACATAATACCGGAGGAGGGATGCGGCCCCGTAGTCCGATTCGGTTAACTTCCGTTTTCGTGCAACCGAAGAAACCCGGAAAACTTCAATTTATCTCCGCTAGGTTCTATAGGTTAATTCAGACCCAATTACGATAAATATATCCAAACAAACATAGTACGGGACCTCTGATGCAAAAATCTCCGTAGAACGCCTTCGTTTTCCGGTTATTGAGAATTAGTTTCAGATTTGCATGCCTTCGCTATGACGGTACTTATAACGTTAATCTCATCGCGGCAGTACAATTAGATAATAGCGTTCGAAGTTCTGTGAAACATACTACACACTTTCCATACGCCGTCATCTTAATCACCTGCACGGAGAAGAAATTCATGGAAGTAGAGAGGCCTTTTGGACCAAAGTGCTCTAGCTTTCGCTCAACGCCAACATCCAGAGGGCCAGCCATGTTAAAAAATAAATCATTAAAGTCTCCTCTGTATTTTTGACCTGATGAACTGTTTTTTTTGTGAAAATTCAATACAACAAAATCTTTGCAACCAAGGTTTTTTCTAAATCAAAAATTGTAGAGGATTCCAAAAACATGGGTCTCATTTTTAAAATGTGTTCTTCTTGGATGATTCTAGGGGGCAAGTTTTACACTGGTTATCAGGGAGGAAATATAAAGGGGGGGCAACATGTTTTTAAAGTAGACCATCATGTTCAGTACCTTTAAGGAGTACGAAAAGGTATAGTTTGCCTACCTTGATGTTATAGGGTACAGAGTTACACGTACACGTGTCAAGGTCCCATGGGGGAAATTTCCAGATTCACGGTTTTGTTCTAAAAATGGTGCCAATTGTTCATTTACTGATATAGAAGCCGAAAATATAAGGTCACGTTGTTCAAGACGTGTGAAATAATTATATAGGGCCCCCCCAAAAAATTTTTAAAAAAACATGGCGCATGGTTCCCCACAAGGGTCCTATGGAGACCACCAGCCATATCTCTAAAAGTCCTCACTGTTGAAATGGTGGAGAAACCCCGAATCTATATACATTTTCCAAAAATTATTTAGTATGACCCAATGAACGATTTAAAAAACAGTTTCAACAAATCCCCCGGACCATTCTATAAATAATGACCCTTGAACTTTCTTGAGCACATTGTGCCTAAAACAATAGGTCATAAATATGGCAAACATACCTTTTAGAAACTTAAAGCAGCCGAACAGAGCTGGTTTAAATAAATTTAACAATTTAAATAAACACTTTAAAAAAAAAAAAAAAAAAAAAAATTTCCCCCTTATAAAACCCCAAGAACAATTTAAAAAATGAACCCATCATTTTTCAGATTCATGACATTCTGTATTGGAAAAACCCATTGGTGTCGCAAATTGTAATGAAAAAAACGACCAAAACAGCCTACATTTCCCCTTCCCCCATGTACTCAATTTCTGACCCGGCTGCACTCCCTAAAGTGACGTGGAAAAGTTATTGGATAATATGGATCAAAGGCAGAATTCGTGAAAATACAAAAAAATTATGTTTACAAATTGGACGTTATATAACCAGATTATAATTTGTTAACAAAATCTTGCAAAAATAAATTAATTTTAATAGGAGTGTGTACTAATTTTTCCAATAAATTGGCCATTTTCCTGAGGATTTTTTACTTTTATACATTTTTTTTCCTTGAAAAATTCCTTGTCGATATCTTTTAAATCTCAAAATTTGAGAAATTGTATAAAATAATAAATATTGTATTTTCTTGATTTGAATATTGACCCTTAAAGGCCAGTTAGTTAAAATAATTATACACCTTTTAATATTTTTCCTTTTCCCCAAAGGATCATAATGGGTGTTCAAGATTCCCAAAAACTGTAAATTCTTTTGCAAAGTTGAGGAGTTTTGGTGATATATTGTTAGGGCATTAGCTAGCATAAGACTGCAACCAACAGAATTTTTTACACTGCTCTCAGAGTTCCCTTTTAATCAGCATTGCTGCTATAGACAGTGCGTGAACCCATATGAACCAACCCCGCACTCTAACTAACGATTTTATGATGTTGATCATTTATGGAGTAGCGGTATATCAAGTCATGAACTGCATTCTGAAGACAGAAAGATCACAAAATCATGGTATATATTTGTATGAATGGTCATACTTATTTTCAATAGAATTTCCAGTTTATTTTTTGTATGCAAGTCGAATGAAGGGTAGTGCTGGTAATTACACAATAGCAGGGCTAGCCTTCACAGTCCCTGTCCTGTTAACATCAAGACATAAACGTTTTTGTTGGCTGTTGCTATGACCTGACTTGTAGTTTTTAAATCAATTGAACTAGTTACTAACAACAGCTTAGGGTTAACGTAGTATAGCTAAACTCCCTTAACTTAGGCTTAACTTGTTAAACTTACAACTTGTTCACACTACCATCATGATCAGGATTGACTGCATAGCCTAGCCTTGCCTCTGTGTTCTGGTATAGTTTGGTAACTTGGTCGCTGGTATGTTTTACGATGTTTGGGTTATCTATAATAAGCTAGCCTAGGCCTGAGGATGGGCCTCGGCTCTAGCCCGAGTCTAGGCCTAGCATCATGACCAATGAGTAAATGAAGAAATCTGATACCACGTACGTGCAATCGTGCATCATTCGAGGCACGTTTTGGTCGTAGTTATACTTAGGTTGTTCATATTTTACGCCCGGGTGGGTGCTGAGGATTTCCTTCTTTTTTTAACGGCTGTTTTCAAAGTCCCCCCTATCTCACGTTGCTCAATATTTCATGTCCCCCCCCCCCCCCGACTAGTAGAAAAAAATTCATATCCCCCCTCGAAATTTTAATATACCATTCATAAATTGGTTACGATCCCAGAAAAATCATCTTTTTAAGGCAGCGAGAGTGATTGCTTCCCTTCATCATCACACCTTGTTGTCTGTCCACTGTGGACGAAAGCCTCAACAGGTTTCTATGCTAGAATTCGGCCTATACCCTTCCACGTGGCATAGTTGCGGGTTGGAAGGGACTCCAGTACCTAGAGTGATGAGTCCAGGTAACAGACCCGGGATGGTCCCTACTCTTTTCGATTGGAGGGTCTGCAACTTTTTGACGTGTTCAGGAATGAATCCCCTGATAAACCCCGCGGACCAAACAAGCTTAAGACTCGCCGGAACCATAGGCGCCGGGCACCCATTGCATACACCTGCAATTTTATGCAATGGGTGGGGATTGTTGCGAGGAGAAATTCCATTAATCACATGCTTTGCAATTATGCAATTTCCGACCTTATAGAACTAATTGAGTATATGACCAGAAACCCGAATCTTGCGGGGCTCGAACCACGGTCGCCCCCGATCGAGCTCTACTCTGCCGACGGTTCAGCGCCTTAGACTGCTTGGCAACCTCGCCATTGCTTCCTGAGCTCTCCTAAGTGATTGAGGAGAATGATTTTTATCTTGGAAGATAATTTCTAATGCACATGGCAGTGGTAAATGTTCTTATTGCTCCCTGAATAATAAGGTTTTTGGAGAGAATTAAACCTCTTTTAAAGACAATATCAACAATAAAATATTCTTTGAGGACTCTGTTACTAGATTCTTTCCTGTCAGAACTGGTAGGACATCAATGATATGTGTGGGCGAATAGTGTTTAGAGGGTCCTATCTATCTGCATTTTTAGTCAAAATGATCATACATGTACAACACTCGTCACTGTTAGCGAATGGTCACAAAAAGGTCTGCAGGTGTTTGGCCCGTGCTCTAGTAGTGGGATGTGGTGCTAGGAACAAGATGTTAAAGTGGTACCCCTAGCGAGTAGCATGAGTAATAATGGGGGGGGTACAGGGTCCCGCTTTTGGGTTCCTGGCGGGGGATACAGGGGGTGAGCTCCTGGAAGCTCTTGGGTTTTAAATGTTTGAGGGGCCTTCAGAGAGCTCTCCGTTATCTCATAATTTTGAAGGAGATGATGATGAATTATTTTTTAAACAAATTTATTTGGCTTTACTTAGGCCAAAAACGTTATCTTTTTATGAATGAAGCACTGTCAGAGCCCTGCCACTGATACGTGTCTTTGCCATATGTGAGTCTCACCTGTACAAAATAGGTGGTTGTGGTCAAGGCATATTGTGAATGCCTTTCTCAAGTAATTAAGATCAATACACGCAATTGGAAAGTTGGTAGTCGGAGCGCGAGCAATAATGGGTGGGGGGGACAGGATTCCACTTTTGGGCCCCTGATGGTGGTCCAGGGGCTTGGGCCCCGGAAGCTCTTGGGTTTTATTTAGTGTATTTGAGTGCCTTCAGAGAGGCTCTCAGTTATCGATTTATCTGAAGCAGATGAACTATTTATGAACTTTAACATTTCTTTACTTAGGCCAAAATGATCTATTTTTCAGTGACGTGAGCACTGTTGGAGCACTGTCACTGTATCAGTGTCTTTGCCGTTGTGAGTCCGCGTTTACCGATAGGTTGGTTGTTGGTCAGGAATATTGTTGACATCCTTTCCCTCAAGTAATAAGATCTACACCAAGCAATTGGAAAAGTTGGTTGTAATGGGAATGGCCTAATTTAAGGAGGATATGGCCCGATTTAGAGTATTTGAAGTTTTCTCTTGATAGATTGTCCTTTAACGCCATCCCCAAACTCCACCTGTAACGTTTCACGGCGATATTTCAATCCGTTTTCATGTGAGAGCTAAAAAAACGTGATTTTGTAAGTCCTATAGAGTAGTGTGGTAAACGTATAATTGGTCGTGGACCAAAATGGTGCACATTTTCTGAGGCTCCATAACTTCCAAACAAACATCCTTAGGCCCTAAATTTCACAGGGTAATGAGAAAATAGTACTTTCTTTTATATAACCAAAATTTTGACCACTTCCGGTTAAATCTGGGGTTCTGAGAATTAGCGATCGGGCCATGGACCTGTAAGATGCTAGCATGATGATGATCATAAACCAACAAATTTTTTATTATTCAATCTGAATTTTGGGTGTACGTATTTTTAAATCTGCAAACCGGGATTGAAGGTCTCAGATGGAATACTTTTACATTTTTGCCTATATTGTGATAGCACATAAACCCCAAAAATCATTTATTTTATAATTCTGATTCTGGGCTGGGTCATCATAATGCCACCTTTTCATATCACCTTTTATATCTAATGCTCTGATTTTAATTTTGATCACTGGCCTATGGTGAGCATGGATCCCCAGCATGGATACAATTATACAAGGGCCTAAAAGTATTGAATAAAGGTCATTGGTTCGATTCCCACTGGGGCAGCCAACGTGTTCTTCCCCTTGAGTAAGCGCTACCTCAATTACTTTCCTCCTGGGTTACCACTACCAGCATTTTCAATGCTGGGAAATGTAAGCAAGACTCGCTATGTTCGGAGGAGTGGCGAACCCCCCACAGCCAAAATAATATGGAGGAGTCTGGCAAACCGGGCCCCCCCCCCATTAAGGAAAGAAAGATGGGCACTCTGCGCACGACTTGGCTCGGCACGACACTTTACCTTTTTTATACTGAATAAAATTTCCCAGTTGTGCTATGTATATCAAAATAGTTATTTGGACCATTCATTTATACTGTGAAAGTTTATACAAACGCCATTCAAATTGGGGCAATGGGCAGTCAAAAATCACACACTTTATATATCATGAAGTTTCTGTCATACATGATGCATTTCATATGAAAACTACCTGTCCGTGTAACAACAGTGGTATGTCAGGTCGTTGAAATGCATTAACAATGTACTTACTGTATCTAATAAAAAAAAGATTGTATTAAATTCCATGTTTTACAATCATGTGTTTGTCTTTTTCTCTTGTATGTTGGAAAAACATAATGTTTATATTTTGTAGAACAGTGCATATTTAAAAACACGAACAGAATCTACAACGTCCAGATGATATTAAATTTTTGAAATTAATACACCTGAGTTAAAAGTTTTACCTACAAATTTAGCTGCCTTTTGAGAGTCTAATAGCTAGACACATTTTCTATCCTCTTTACCACCAACAACCATAACCTCCTTATAGTTTTATTTTTATGAGATCACTCTTATCTAACAAAAAAAGAAAGATTAAAAACAAATTTGTCTTTAGATTCATAAAAAACACACATTTTCATTTTTCAATCATCCGTTTCATTTTTTTTATGATGGCTTTAACAAAAATTTTGTATCCCCCCCGTCCTCTGTCAGCAAAAAATCGTGTCCCCCCCTCAATGTTACAAAAAATTTCGTGTCCCCCCCTGATTTCCTCCATCCCCCCCCCCCCCCCCCTGGCGTAATAATGAACCTCCCTTACGTGACTTACGTACGTACAAGTTCACTCTGCCTTATCTACGTAGACTAGACAAGCATGACCCTATGTCGCATATCGCATTCGATGCTTGAAAAAGCTAATAAAATGGGTTTTTACACTCTAGTCTTGACCTAGTGAGAGTACTACTTGCCTGACTATTTGCTAGGTCCTATTGCGGCACCATCTAGCTCAAGCCAAGATCCTATGATCAGATATCCTACCTACTCTTATCCTCTATCTGGATCTGATACTGGCCTGTCACTAACTGTCTGCCACTGGTTATGTCGTGCAGTCTTGGTAGTGGGGTTGGTTAGCTGAGCACTATGTCACTAGGCCAGCCTCGGCTTAAGGGTCTTTGCACGCTATAATTTAGGACCAAGTAGGCTATGTGTTTAGGCCTAGCCGTCATTTATAATTGCCTTCCTGCCTTTGATAGGCCGCAAACACTCAAGTAAAAAAAACTGTTCTCGCTTTTGTTACCCTACTTTGTAACAATTAATTGAGGCACTTTTGTGTTGACCTAGTTTTGACAATGGCGTTCCACTCGTTAAATCCAAATTACGAAGGTTCTAAATTAGGACCTGAATTTTAGGGTACCGGTAATACATAAAAATAAAATACGTTTTTTAGACCAGAGCTGGGGAATATTTTATTCGCTACAACCTACCCAACTAACAAGGGAAAATAGTTAAATTGCTAAGTATAGGACATCAGACCTTCTATTAGGCCTTAGCCTTCTCAGTACAAACTGAAAGAAAAGAAACTACAGTTATGTAGTGAATGCATACACAGCTTGTGACAATTTACAGAGTGCACTTTGGAACTTAAACTTGCCTAGTTAAAAATGAAATAAATCTACACATCTGACGAGGTCGAGATCTTAGTCGTTTTTTTATAATATGCCGCCTTCACGTGTTATTTCAATTTTGAAATTAATTTAGTCCTCTCATTTGTAGTATCGATGGTTATCAGCCAGAGTAGTGGTAGGCCGAGGCCTACAGTCCACGACTAAAGTAAGGACCCCTTAAAATTATTGATTTAGGTTACGGACAACTGGCACCAAGGCTTAAAAACCCGATATGCTACAGGTTTAAACTACCTGATAACTAAAAATACACCATAACTTGTATCTCAAAAGTTTGAAATTGATTGTGACTCAATTTTACCAGGCAACAGTCAGATAAATAATCTTAGGATCCTTGAATATCAGTCATTTTTTGGGACAATACAAGGTAGGCCTACGTCTAACGTTTTTCTTCATTGAAAGCTGGCAACGTAAAACACTCACAAACAGTATTTTTGGGAACAACTTACTGTTTTATACGGTAGAAGCGAAAGCCATATTTGCAAGTCCCTATTCTCAATGCTAACTGGTTAAAACCAAAACGCAGGCATCTTATAATGATATCCTATCATTTTGAAATGAAATCTGACACTTTGATTTTGTAAGCCTGTAGAATATTGTGTACATAAAAAAAGACCATGCCCATCGTTAATAGCCTTACAAAATCATGAATTTTTAGTGCTATATCAAAACGAATTGAAATATCGGCGTGAAACTTCACAGTTGGGTATACGGCGAGGTCGTTAAAACCAAGAGGACAATTTATATGAAATCAAGGCCCCCCCCTTTACTCTTGGTCCACCAAAATAGGGCAAACATCTTTTTAATAGCCCAAATGGTAATCACATATAATTTGATTCAACTTTGGTAAATCTGAAGTCCCGGGTACAAAGCTAGCTGAAGCTAGTGATCTGGTTGTGAATCTTTAAATAGGGACATATAAATTCACAATTTCAAACTATATTTTTTTCATTCAATTTTTATTTAATATTCAATATGTTCTGATATGCATATGCAGCACAGACTGAATTGAATGAAATGGAAATGAACATTAATGAAACATGCGAAATTGCTTTTTTTTCGCACGGGCGGAGACCGTGCTTTGCTATGGATTTTAACCCGGAAGAATATCTTTTCAATGAATTTTTCCATAGGATTTGCATGGACAAACGAAATACATGGTGCCTTTCTAGAAGTTAGATTAGGAACTGTGTGATTATGTTTTAGAGAAAAGATTGTGTATTATAGATCCGTATAGGTAAAGATAAGTCGCGAATGTGCATTGTAGTTATTGTTCTTCAAGCTTTCCAAAGAGTTAAAGACTTGTGTTTAAAAATCATGAAACAGCTACATTGTTTTTTGCATGCGAAAACACTGTACAAATCCGTATAGGTTTCTTTTCACCCTCGACGTACGGGTATTAAGCCACTTGACTAGTTCTATAGAGGGCGTGATAACAACTTAGGCTAAGGCATAACATTAATCGTGCCTTTCGTTGTAGACATTTATTCGTGCTTGGTAAGTTTGACCTCGCTGATATTGCTGGTGCCCTCTAACTGTTTTGCACGTAATAACCATCGAATTCTAACTATCTGCAAAGCGCTAGATCGGCAAGGTACCAGTCTGAGTCCGAACATTTTTTTTGGTTTGGTGTGTGCGGGCGTGGTAGTAAGTGCAGTCCTAATACTACAACAGCAAAAACATAGGCCAAACACTTCACGATTACCTGTGTTACGCAAATTCATTTCTTGGGTCAATATGTGACATAAAGATCCTTGATAAAATACAAACCCCATTGAAGTCAAGTGATGCCACAAAAAAAGTAATAGACTATGTGTATTAAATATCGTGATGACCAAGTCCGGACATGAACTGACAATCAAAGTTGTTAAACATGAGAGTGTGTACGTAATCTTACCTTTCATTAGCGGATCATGTAGCGTGTAATTGAGGCCGAGCTCATTTGGTCATTTTACTTACTCAAAATATTAAAAAAACAATAAAGCCCAGCAAAGAAAAAAACACTATGCAGAAATAAACATCATCTTTATGTTGTATTTTTTAAGCATTTTATTTCAGGTTCTTGCAAAATTGTTTACTCTATTGTTTTTACATTAACGGTGACATGCCAACTGAAATGCGGTGTAAAAAATTGCGCAATTAGTAATAATGTAGTTACTATCACAAACAACACAGCACCGCGCACACAGACTCACACACACACACACACACACCACACACAAGTACTTGTAAACACCAGCAAAT
>JAMKCH010007277.1:0-30964 GCA_023653785.1 Ophioderma brevispina | reverse complement strand
GGAAACGATGGAACACAAAAGCCTTGCACTATCAATGAGAAATTAATGTCAACATGAAAGGCCATATTGTCCTAGTTCCCCTTCAAGAAACGGTTGGATCGGGCCACATGTTTTCTTTTTTCTGCCTCCTCCCCCCCCCCCCCCCCCCCCCCCCCCCCCCCCCCCTTTTCCCCCCCCCCCCCCCAAAAGAGGGTTCGTTAGAGAAATAGGGGTAGATAAAAGGTGGGAGGGTAATGGAGGGGTGAAGGTTGTCGGTGGGGTTGGGAACGAGGGGGCGAGTAAATCGAGGTAATAGAGTGAGGAAGATTGGGATATCGGGAAAGACAATTATGGAGGGGGGGGGAAGGAGAACGACGCGGAGGGTCTCCACTAATCGACGCTGTCCAAAACTTTTCCTCTGGTGACACGATGGGTGGGATCTACTATAGAAAGTACTCGCAGTGTCGTGTGCCGTGGAGTGATACTGCGCAACGAGGGCGGATGATAAGCTACGCACTGGAATTGATCGCCCCGGATGAGTAGCATCCCTTACCCATCTTGTCTTGCTTTGCGACTTGGTGCGCAATTTGACGGCCCGACGAAAGTCAGCATGAAACCAGCGGCAACGTAAACCCGAGATTACGATAATTATGACGACTAAAAAAGTTTGCAAAATCAATACGATGTCGAATCTGTCGTAGAGCTGACTAACGTTCATGCACCATCCGGATATGCGTACCCAAATTATACTAACATCAAATCAACACCGATAATTATACCAGTATTGTGTGAAAAACAAAGGGTCATAATTATACGCATTGTGAAAAAGGGGTCATAGTTATACCAGAGGGCTGATTTTGCGACCCTACCCAGCGGGCAGTCCCGTATAGGCGTTGTGTCTAAGAAACCCCCCCCCCCCCCGGGGGCATCTATGACCAATTGGTTTGGGAGTTATAGGGTTAAAATGGCTAAATGGTAAAAAAGGTCATTTCATTTGTGCATTGGTCAAAATCAGAAGTTGCTCCCAATTCTGTTGAAAAATAAAGTTTTTTCTAGCCTTTAAGTATATCAAAATAAGGAATAGTTTGTACTATTGGCATTGTATAGTTATCCATGCATGTGACAAAATAGGTTCACCTTCTTTTGACACTTATTCCGTAGACGCCGTAAGTACACTTTAACATGTAAACTATACTTTTTGTGAGTCCTCTTACCTCCGGCAATAATTTGCAAGTATTTAAAATATAATCAGATTAACTTTTAATGGTTGACCCCTGTACAAATTGAGATTGACCTTTTTTACCATTTTAGTCATTTTACCCTATAACTCCAAAACCAATGGGGGTCGGGGGACGCAGTTTGATTGGAAAATGACAAAATGTCGGTTTTATTTTTTGGGCTCGTACACGGATGACAATCAGGATGGGCGCTTAACATTGAATGGTAGGTCCATAACCGCACGGAAATCACAAATGTTATCTTGTGTGTGACGTCCGAGACTACTTGTTCAATCGTAGTGACCAGCTCGGTGATGGGTCGACGCACATGTCATTGGGTGGAATTGAAAGGATACCTGTGCCCTGGTCTTGTATACTCACGCACACGGCCGTCCTATAGAGAGAGAGAAGAGAGTGCGTGTGTGTGTGTGTGTGTGTGTGTGTGTGGGGGGGGGGGGGAAGGGGGTTTGTGACCCCCTCTTTACAAAATTTTGTCTTGTCGGCAGATGTTGATTGTCGGCGATATTATACTGTGGCAATGGACTTTTTGGTAGTAGAGCAGAATGACTGAACAGGCGTCGGGCGCTGCGCACCCTCGATTCCCCCCCCCCCCCCCGCCCATTAAAAACGGTCTGGGGATGCCCCTGCTCATGCCAGGATATCCTAGGAGCCTGGTGTAGGCGCCATCCAGTCTATCCGGTATAGCTCCTTTCTTCATGGTCCATATAACAGGATAGTCCTCTACCAGGCTCGAAGGAGCTCAGCATATGGTACCAGATTGCAAACATGGTGTAGTTATTGCAGGTATTCCCAGCTTGTTCTTTGCGTGACAGGAAGTCTTTCTTGCTGGCGGCAAAAGGATCCTTCTGACCTCTGATAGAGGAAGAGCAGAATACCATAGGGGCCTTATTTAAGGAATTCGTTTACCCCACTACAGAAAAGGTTTAACACCTTTGGTAGTTAGTATGGACCCTCTACATCAATCTAGGTATGTAGTAACTCTCAAATTGTTTTATTACTTTTTCAATAGGGCCAATTAAGTTTACACAGGGGTCAAATTTTTAAAATGCCCCAGTCATGTTGAAATGTATGTCATATTGTCCATCAAATCATAAGGATTCCAAAAATGTATCGTTTGTACACCTACGACCATTGGTTTTGGAGTTATAGGGTAAAAATGACAAAAATGGTAAAAAGGGCAATCTCAATTTGAACAGTCAACATTAATAATCGGATTACATGTCTATTTTAAATACTTGCAAATTATTGCCCGAGGTAAGATGACTCCTAAAAAGTATGTTTTGATGATTTTAAATGTTTACTTACGGAGTAAGGGTCCAAAGAAGGTCAACAGCAATTGGATTATGTTGCCCTATGACCTATTTTGTCTCATAACATGGCAACTATGCATTGAAGATGGTACTAACTATTCCTTATTTTTACACATTAGCTAGATGGAGAACCAACTTCTTTCATTTTAAACACAAATTGGATCAACTTCTGATTTTTGACCCCTGTACAAATAGAAATTGACCTTTTTTACCTTTTAGCCCTGGTTTACCCTATAACCCCAAACCAATGGTCATAGATGGTCCAAACTATACTAATTGTTTTGAATCCTTATTACCCAACGGACAATATGCATACAGTTCACATGATTTGGAGCATTTTAAAAATTTGACCCCTGTGTAACTTAAATTGGCCCCTATTGAAAAAGTGATACCACAATTTTGAGAGTACTACCTACCTAGCATTTATGAAGAGGGTCCATACTAACGACCAAAGGTGTCAACCTTTTCTGTAATGAGGGGTGAATCGTGATGTTTGACCTGGTCCGAGCTCCTCCTCTATGAGTTGGATCCCGTCTGTAGTGCATATAAGTTGATACTTCTCTTCCTCATTGACCGTCATGTTTTCCATCTTCTTGGCATTTCAAGGTCTGCGGCATTCTCAAGTGATGTTAGTAGATCTTGTGCATCACATGTCATCCGCTTTAGAGCAGATTCTACATAAGTCAAAGTCTGTGAGATGTTGACTTTGGTGATGTCTGGAACGCTTTGGTTTTATGGGAGTCCCTTTCGTTCATAATATCCCATACACTGCCTGAAGGATGTTCAACCCGATTGCAAAGAGATAGCAAGAGAGTGTCTCCCTCGAGGTATCCAGTAGTTGTAAGGAACTCCTTTGTGGACCCATCTATTGTCTGTACCAAGCTATATGGTTATCATACATGATGGCAATTTGGCTTTACAGGCTCATTTGGGATCATGTAGTAGGTGAAAGAACATGCAGGCCTACATCTATGTTGACACTGTCAAAACCTTGGAGACTTTCTAACTATGAATTGAGACTGTTCTCTTGGAAATTCTCGACTCTTCTATGATCCATTTGAGGGCAGGGTAGTGTTTGATTTTTGCCTTCACAAAACCATTCTGGTTCCGCTGATAATGGAATCCTGTAAAGAGCGATTCTGTGTATCAGCATTGAGTTGTGTAGATCTTAGAGCCAGTGGTGAGAGTGTGATTCCTCTGTAGTTTTGAAGTTGGAGGTCGCATTTTTGGACGAGGAGTTATGAACACAGTTTTGAAAATGCAGTTGGTTTGTTTCCCATGTAGTTGTCGTTACAAAATTCTAACAGTTGATCATGAAATAGTGAATTCTTCCAGATTACTGCAGGGGATTGTTTGTTGGGACCTACCTGAGATCAAAACTTCAATATCATATAAACTTTATTTCAATATCATCGTACAACAACAAGGCAGAAATTTAAAAACAAACATGATCGTTGAGGACATAATCAAAAGGCAAATAAGAACCTGACTCGACCTGCCCAAACTTAGAGTTTTCATTACAAAACAAACACATTACAATCCTACACAAATCAACAACAAATACACATGACCTGCTCCGAAACGAATCATTTATAATTGAAATTAAACTGATTTTAATCGCTTCGAAGTGATCGTCTTTTTGCATTGCTTTCTACATTGTTTCAAGAGAGTTCCAAAAGGTTGGTCCCCAATTTCTAGTAGCACGATTACAGAACAATTTCTTCGTTTTATTCATTTATCTCCTGAGCATTTCCTTTGTTGGATAATTGTGTTTCGTTGAACTGCTTTATGACATATGTTGAGAAAATTTGTGGGAGGTGATTTGTGGTTGTGTTTATACATAAAAATACCGAGGTTGAGCTTAAATATATCATCACATTAGACATTAGATTTGGCAAACAAGGTCCGTATGGCTTCTATAGTAACTTTTCGAGACAGTTCTGACTGCCCATTTTTGGAGTTTTAATTAACTTATCTAAATATGTTTTTTACATGTATACCCCAAATTAAGACACCGTAGTGTTTATGTAAGGCAAAAGTAGGTAGCTAGAACGAATATAAAATATTTTCAGGTACGAAATGTTTTGAGTCTTGTCAGTTTCCTACATTTCTTGAGATGGTTTTTAAATTGCAACATATGGTTTTTCCAAGTTAAATTTTCGTCAATAATAACTCCCCGAAATTTGGTTGAGCTTACTCTATTTAATGAATCTCCGTCGAGTTTGATATTAAGTTCATTTTTCAATATCTAAAAATTTTTTTTTTAACCACTTGAAGATCAATTTTCATGTGATTTTTGTATTTACACAACAAATTCAGCTGTATGTGATTATGTTTCCAAGAACCATATAATTAGTCTTGGCTTTCATTGACGGATAATTTTTTTGCCTAAAATCAACCTAAAAAGAAATATAAAATTAATTATTTAATTTTAATTTATCATTTTTGGAGGCTATATCTGGATGAGAAGAGAAAAGGTTGGTATCGTCGCAAACAAGAAATTTCAAGAGAGAGTAGTATTCACAATATCATTTTATATATATATAAAAAGTACGGACCCAGGACTAGAACCCTGGGTACAACCACATTTGATAACGCCTGTTCTCAGAGAAGCTTTTGATACGAACAATTGGTTTTCGGTTATGAGATAACTTTTAACCATTCAAGATGGCAATGCTCTGATACCAGAATATTCATAGCTTGTACACAAAATATCCGTGATTTATGGTGTCAAAGCTTTGACAGATCCAAGAATACACCAACTGTGCTTTCATCGCGTTCAAATCATCGCATTTATCTACTAATTCAACAATAGCCATGTCTGTTGATGCTTCGTCATAAACCAATTGCTTCTCGTTCAATAGCTTATTCTTATCAATATAACCCCCCATAACATCTATAAGACCATCTTTCTAATATTTGGGAAAAGCAAGGTAACACTGATACAGGGCAATAATTGGAAATGTTTCGGATTGTCCTTTTTATAAATAGGAATGATTTGCAATCTTAAGTTGATCTGGCACACTGCCAGTGGATAACGAAGATTTGAATAATATCAGTAATGGTTTCGAGATAACATGCGCAACCTTCTTTACAATTAAATGACCAATGTTATCGTGCCTTGGCTTTAATTGGATTCAATTTACCTATAATTTAACTACTTCTTCGCATAAACATGGTTTCATGACCACTTTTCGAATGGGACTTCGAAGGTATTCCAAGAATTTCTTTCCCCGAATGTTGTATTTTCGAATCAAGTTTGGTCTCATGTCAACAAAGAAATGGTTAACCATGTGAGAAATTCTACTAGCGTCATTATGACACACCATCGTCAGTTTTAAAAGTATGTTGTTGGCTTTCGGGTTTTTCCTCGACCGATTAATCATTTATTGTTTTCCACGTCTGTCTGATATTATTTTTTATTGCCTTGAAACTTTGTCTGATAGTACCTCGCACACTTTCGAATTAAATTATTAAGCTTATTCCTATATGTTTAATTTACTGATGTTCCGCATTTGGACACAAGATATACTGTGTTTATATAAGTATTTTTAACATTAATACTTTTCAATAGACCTTGGTAATCCCAAGGTGATTGAGGAATTTTCTTTCTATTATTCTAGATCTTTTAATGGGATCATCATCATATAGTTCATTGTAATTTGTTTAACAAAATTGTTATAATCACGTTTAATCGTTACCATCAAGTATATTATTCCAATTACACGGGAAAGGTTATTCTTGAATCTGTCAATATTTGTCCCTTCACTATTGATTCTACTATACATCTACTTGTTGTCACCAATATTTTGTTTTTTCTTAAAACTCTTCAAGTTTTTATAACACAGTTGGAATGACATTAAATGTCTGTTACCAAATCCGGTCTAACATTTTCATGTTGAATTTGTCATTTGTTTCAATTATGTTGCTGATGTTTCCGTTATACGTGTGGGTTTTTAGGATGCAATGTACTATAAAAATGAATGAATTAAGTGTAAAATCACTTGTAGGTCGATAGTTTCGTCTTTCAAAGGATCTATATTATAGTCACCAAGTATAAAAAATGGTCTTATTTTTCTTTACCGAATTTGGAAGAATTTAATCGTACATCTGGTTTGAAACGATCAATGCTGTTGGTGGCTCTATAAAAGGCTCCTACTAGGATGTTACGACAATTGTTTTCTATCTCAATAAAACTGATTCAAAATTTGAATTTGTCTCTGCATAAGATCATTCTTAGTTTATACTTGATGTCGTTTTTTATGTACAAACAACACCACCGACCCTTTCTCCCAACTCTGTTTACAATATTCCAGTTATAACCTTGTGTAATTTAGACATTCATAGGTTCGTCTTTCATGGGTTTCCTGTTAATCCAATTATAGAATTTGCTTAAAACTATTCAGACACTGATTTAATTTATCAAAATTTTTCTTAAGACTCTGATATTTAAAATTGAAACTGGTAAAATCAGCCTGTTCATTGGACTATTTTGACTGTGTGTTTCGGAATAGCAGAACCCATTCAATATAGCACTTTGTGAAAGATTTTCATTATTTGATTTGGATTCTTTTGACATATTTTCATAGCGTAAGGGATTAAAACACATCTTGTCCATACGTTCGAAATCAATATTTAATACATGCATTAGCATTTAAGTTTTCCACATTTTGGTTAACTCTCTTTGCCACAAGTCTCATTAAATTGTTTACTTCAATTTGTTGCAGACACGTTCATCTGAATTTCTATTTTTAAGTTCCCATTGGTTTAGCTTGGTACACATTTTATGAAACAAAAGTCGACATATTTTTACACAGATTAATTAGAGAGGGTTTTCATCATTTTGGAGCCGATCACATACATTCTTAGATACACCATAACACACATACACACAACTTAAATCAACTAAAAATATAAAGTACCCGACAACAACCAAAAATTTAAAAAGCTAAAAAATGAATACAGAGCAACTACAGAAACAAATAATATTATACTGTACATATATATCAATAACAATATGGAAATTTAGTACTTCATAATTAGGCAAACAATTTGGCAACACAACCAAAGAAAAAACAAAAGTATATTGGGGTCCCCGGACAAAACGAAATGGAAAAAGAGAAAAATTGCAACAGTTATAATCATAATTTAAAAAAAAAGAACTTTTAGAGTGAGCGTAGCTGGTAAAGCCGGGCAATATTGTTGGTGTGTCTGTATTAATATTTACATGCGGGTTCCCTTATCATATTTGTTGATGTAGTAGATATTTCACTATTTAGAAATTATATTTATTCACTATCTAGGAAGATATCATGTAAGGTGTAATGTTAACCGTAGTCATCTTTCATTTCGACTAAAGTCTCCAAACATAATGCGTTGATAATTTGCCCATTTGGGTAACACGCCCTATCTTTTTATTATTTTGGCGGTTAACTTAAGTTGTATGCAAAGCATGCCTACCTTACCGCCATTGGTCGCTATTTTTTGAATAATTACAATATGTAGGCATTTTCAATTTTTCACATTATATTCAATAAGACAGTGATGACATATGTAATCATACATGAACAGATAACATTAACAATCAGTTTTCTCTGGTCATGCTATCTACTGAAGATAGCTTATCATTACACAATTTCTGGTGATGCCGTCTACTACAAATATAATTTGTGTATTTTGAACATGGGACAAATAATCCATGTAAATGTCTCAAGGCACTGTGCAGCAGCCATAAAAGACCTCAGCACTCAGAGAAGCCATAATATCAGAAGGATTTAAGCCAACAAGCTCGATTTTTAGCTCCAGGAGGAACCGGAGACATGGAGAAAACCTGTGGGAACGAGATGGTGAGAAACCCAATTCACCTTGCGTTTACCATAATAGCTTCTACCGGGAATTGAAACGAGACCTCATTAATGAAAGGTGAAGGAAGATGCGCAACATCAACCCATTTGTTTAAATAGTTCAGTGTATGCCATCGGGCTAAAGAAGCACCACTGATAAACTGACCAATTAAACAGTAAAGCTATCGTGGTGGATAACAATGTTTATGCAATCAGTTTCTCTTGGATATGCTATCTAATGAAGATACCATTGTTTAAGCAATCAATTTCTCTCGGATATGCTACTAATGAGATAACATTGTTTAAACAAAGCAATTTTTCACTTATACCATTCTATCTATTGGCGATAGTATTATGTTTTAAACACAAGCAGTTTCGTTGATTCTAGGGGACTATTGGTTTCCCTCAGTGATGCTATCACTGCCGATAACATTTAAATGTACATTTTCTCTTAGTAATTGGATAACCTGTAATCATGTTTGTGTTTAAACAACCCAATTTCTAGCGACTTATCTGTCAGAGAAAATTGGTTTTAACATTCGGTCTTTATGATGCTATCTATTGAGATCCTTTATTGGCTTAAACAAGCACTTTGATAGTCCATGTTGTCAGCAAGTCGCTACTTCTTCGCTTATCCACAAGTCATTACAGTGGCGTTGGTGGTGTCGGATTATTCAACTGAGTAAGCTCATCCGGGTCGCGTTTATCCATGATACGACCTCCTACCGTTGCTAGCTTGCATTTGAGGCTAGGGTGGATTGGGAACATCAGGGTTTTTCACCTAAATCTTATTCGACACTGGCTGCAATTTAAACATATACGGTGGGACCTGTACACGGGACGGACAGCTTTAACGTCCCCTTCCGAGGACGGGATGCTTTCATGATTCATTTGCCCAATTTCCCCAAGTGAACATGTAAGAGAGCTGTAATTTCGTATTAATCAATAGCTGGTATACAGCTCATCCAGCAAGTGACCCCACCGGGATTCGAACCCAGGAATTTTTGGTAAATTTGCGCCACAGGCAAGCACCCTAACCGCTTGGCCACGCTCTTCCACAAATCGCTGCTGTTATTGCAGGTACACAACGCTGACTTATGTGTTTCACTTGCAAAAAACTAACCTTGGTCATCTAAGAACTGACAATCATGCTATTTATATATTTCACACTGTAGTGTTGAAATTTATTCTCTATTCTAATTATTTTGAACATTGTGTTTGCAGAACTTTGAAATCAGTGCTGTAACATTGAAGGGGCTACCCTGTCTAGAAAAAGAGTAAATAAAAAAAAATGGTACACTCCCTGGTGGTCTGTTGTGCATACTGGATACTACTAGTCTACCTATAAAACCACAAATACATATTGTGGGCAGGTGCAGTGGTTGTGCTACTCAGGACAACCGCCTTGATTAAATTGCTTTGTGGTTTTAATCTTTCCCTGTGCAAAACTCAGATCAAATTCACGCAAACACGAGAAAAAGCCTGAGCTGCCTGACAGATTAAACAAGGTGCTCTGCCTGAATTTAACTTATTTGAACTTGCAAGTGGAAGCATGGAACATAGGCCAGGTGATTTGAAGACATCAAGAGTGCTTGATGTAGATTGAATTCTCGCCATGGTAAAGGGTTTTTTTTTTTTTTAGTTTTGGGTAGGGAGTATACTCCACTCCTTGCATAATTTCTGCCTAAAATGATCTGTGACATGATTTTGTATCAGACGTGTGAACGAATGAATGCAGTTGGTAGAGTTTGTGCGTTGAATGGCTATCAAAATGAACTGCTTACAGATTTTGTGAAACCAAACGAAACGGCCATTGGATTACACGTTTGATTCCATTATGCATGCATGACGGAATAAAGCGTGTAAACCAATAGGCGTTTCATTTCGTTTCACAAAATGCAGTTAGCCAAATAACCTGTGTATAGTGCTTTTACCTTTCTCGAGTCAGTGATGTCAGTGATCATAGCATAAAAATGCGGGCGTTGATTCAAAGTGCAGACACACCCATGTGTGTGTGTGCGAACAAAGTCAGTGCGAAAGTCGACACAAAAAATGTCTTAACGTAACGTGTTGACTATGAACGTGTTGACTATAAACATTATAAACAAAAACTAGAATTTCGCGGTTCTCGGCTTTCATGCTCGCTATATTCAAAGAATATAAGCTGTGGACCGCTCCATGACGTTGGTGCACCTGTGACACAAGTTTGGTTCCAATTGAACTTCATCTTTTCAATTGAGGTCAATTTAAAAAAAAAAATTAATGTAATTTATTTAAAAACTTAACATTTTAGCATATTTTTCAACTTCACCTCACATGACTTTTGACCTTGGCACATGACTTTTGACCTCATCAACATATGAGGGATCCCATGGTTCACCTATGACACAAGTTTGGTTCCAATTGAACTTTTCAATTGAGGCTTCTTCTTATTTTGAATAAAGTGTAAAAGAATGAGAATAAAGGTATTGTACATTCTATTGTGTCATATCACTTTAGACTCAGGTTTACACCAGGGATAGTCCTACATGAGTGGACTTTTTGCTTTTTAACATACTATGACAGTTGAGAATAAACGGTGAAGAAATTCCTCATTATGGGCCGGCCCATCCAAGTGGAATTTTCTCACCCTTCACAGCAAACCTTTAAGATTATGTTGAAAGGAAAATGGTTTGCTCATAATCCTCATATAGGACTAACCCTGGTTTAAAACCCGGTGTGAAAGCTGATATAGTCCAGCGGGAGCCACAGTCCGGGGCTCCATAAACAATAACGGAATAAAGCGTGAAACTAATGTTGCGTGAAGAGTCAACTGAATTGAGCACTCTATTCTTTACCGTTGTAGACGGACTATGAGTACGCCGGACTATAATTACTTCTACACCGGGACTAAAGTTATATAGACTCCCTTTAAGAATACCAGCCTCTTGTTAAGGCACTATCAGTGATTTTCTGAATCAGAAAATCAAATATCAGATTTTTGCATGTCTTTAACAAGGCATCCTAACATCCCCCACAAATAAGGACAGAATTGGATATTTTAGCCTTTACTCTCTGTATGGACACTTAGCTGCAACACTAATTGAATGGAGATTTATATTTTTGAGAACTGCTGTTTTCTTCCTTTACTGTAATTTTTTTCAGTTGCAAAAAATAACTTAACAGAATTCTATGGACTTCACTTTTAAGCTATTCTTGCAAATTTTGACTTTTTTGGGTAAATCACTGATAGTGTCTTTAAGTCAAAGGAATTAACAGCAATCTTATTTTCTTGATACCATCTCTTCGACACAAATTAGTGCCTGGATCTGCCTGAATTATGGGTTGGCAATGGCATTGTGTGTTCTTGCGATGCCCGATGTTGAGATTAAAACACTTGTCCAGCCAATTTAGACAAAAAAAATAGTTTGTCTCAACTTCGTTTTGGCTAAAAAGCTATGGTTTTTTTTTAAATGAGCTATGACATGTACATTTTTTTTTTTAACTTGCACTGTGATGTTTTGGCTCGATAGCAGGAAAATGGTGTTGTCATCAATCGATATGATCTTCCTAATCTTGCAGCAAAACATTCAAACACCTGTGCAGTACCCAGTTTCATAACACAATGCCACCTCTTTTGGTGACCCTCACTTGCACAATCATTGTGACTACAATGGCAGAAAAAAACAAGTATTGGAATCCCCAATGTCATTGAAACTTGGCAAAAACATTCGTAAAAATTTGGCATCAACTTCAAGAGCTCATCGCCGTCACAGCTTTTCTGGTAGAAATTCTACCTATGGACTTCTGTGGAAGATGTGCACTGCAGCATGTCATGGATTTTTTTTCTTTTTTGGAGTGATGATAGATATTGAAGAGAAATGAAAATGCTGAATTTTGAGCTTCATACCACTTTTTGTTTTCCAGCAGGAGTGTTCAGAAATTCAGGGGGTCACCAATGCCATCAAAAATACTGTGTGATGCAAAAGACAATTTTGAGAGGGCCATAAACTTGTAATGGAACCCTCCACAACTTTGAAAATCACCAGGGGGGTCGGACACGATCTGCTCGATTTGGGCATTGGGGATTTCCAAACGGTCATTTAGGGAATTCTTATGTGTATTTTCTAAGGCAGCCTCAGTCCCAGTCACATTGCAAAATCACCTTTTAAGCCTTCATTCAATAATCTTAGTAATATCATGATAATTTAGGAAAAAATTATTGGCTTCAAAATCCGTCAGGGTTAGTGGATTAACCCCACTGCAAAATAGTGTAATTTCCAATAACAGTCATTTAGATTTAAATATTCGTGACCAGGCCTAGCCTTAAGTCTGTGTGTGACCGTTTGATATGTGTAAGAGCGCCCTCCTACCGTAAGTCTTTGAATAAGACTAACACTCGGGTTACGCCGGAAGTTGATGCTGTCCTGTTGCTGTTAGGTTGGCATGTCCTACCCCCCTGAAAATCACTATCTGGCATCAAAGATGTGATAGCCCCTTTACTTTTTAAAGTTATTTGGGTGTAAAAATGCTTTTTTTTTTTTTTTTTTTTTTGGGGGGGGGGGGGGTCAGATCTCCATAAGTAACAATATTTTTATTGTCTATTTTTTGTTAATCTGAGTCGCCCTGAGCTGCAGGACTTTCTACCAGTACACTAATAAGCACATTAGGTAAGTAATAAGTGAGTTACAGTCCACTGAAAAATCCTAATTTTGTATTTTGACATATATTGGCCCCGCTGAAAATCAATGTTGCCATTCGACATCACCCCTCTACTTCAGATATGTTGAAGATACATCATTAAAGAACAATTTTTGAAAGAATCAGCTTGGTGTCTTGATATCTTCACTTTTGTTGATATCCCCATAGAATGTATGGTGATATACACTGAATGTACAATGACCTCTGGGTCATGTATACCTTTGAGACGTAACTTTGAGTATTTTGTTGTGTAAAAATGAAGACGCCAAGCTAGTTGTTTAATGATAAATGTTCAACATATCTGAAGTAGAGGGGTGGTGTCCAATGTCAACACTGGTTTTCAGGTGGGCATAATGTGTCAAAAAGTACAATTATCATTTTCAATGGGCTGTACCTCACTTATTATTTTTCTAATGTGTTCATAATTGCATTGGTTTAAAGTTCTATGTAACTCTGATTGACTAAAAGATGGACAATAAAAATATTCTTACTTTTGGAGTTATGACCTCAAAAACTTCGCCCAGAATGAACAAAGGTGCATATTTAGGCCTCATTAACTCTAAAAGTAAACATGCTATGAACTTTCTGATGCCAGATTTGAATTCAACACTAAATATTACCCCTAGATAGTGATTTTCAAAGTTGTGGGGCGCTCCATTACTAATCTGTGAACCTCTCAACATAGTCTTTCACATTGGGCAGCTCTTTTGATGGTGACCCCCCCCCCTAAATTTCCACTTGCTCTAGTGGGAAAACGAAATGGACTATGACGCTCAAAATTTCGGGATTTTCTTATCTCATCAATGTCTACCACCACACTTAAAGCAAAAAAAATCCATGACATGCTGCGGTGCACATCTGGAATGGCCCAATAGTTCACTTGAAAGAGTCTTCGGGTTAATGAGAGGGATCCGGTACAATACAGCACATATTCCTCCCCCTTTTTACCTTCGATTACAACCTGCAGATCGCTCCAATTTATGTACGCGGTAATTTTTGACAACCAACCATGCTCCAGGAGCAGGTCTCCCTCACTAACCTCAAAGAGCAGCTATTGGTTTTTCTGATCTTCTTTAAGGGATTAGCAGCGATTTGCTAATCCGAAACATAAAAAAAATCATAAAAATTCATATTTTTATAGAGTTTTGTTCCTGGCATGGATAGGAGAACATAACCTGCAAGTGGTTGTGGCTTGAAATCTGTGTATAAAGACAAGGCAATACTTTTTTATCTGATTCTGTAATTCTATACATGTGTATCCAAAAATGAACTTGACTATCAAAAAAGCCTTTCCGCTGTATATAAAAGATTTTCAGCGTGATATTGTGCACAGTGATCAATACAGTTTGAACCTTCAAACCACAAACATTATTTGATCTTTGGTTATTTGTACTGGTGTAAAACCGCAACAACTGTTTAGGCAGAATTTGAGATGCCGTCACTGTATATCTTGCGGGGAGACAGTATGACAACTATCCTCCAAAAGAATTCATTTTTTTCACTATTTGTGTTGGTTTCAACATTAAAGCAGTATATGGAGTTTGTACACAACTTATCCCTGGTTTAAAAGTTAAAAAAATGCATTTCCACAGTTTTTTGATTCTCTGCATTATCGCGCTATCCCTTTAGACTCTACCCTGAAAATACTTAAAATTGTATACTTTAAAAGCAGGCAGGACGTGTGATTCGAAATCAAGCCCACTATATCATGAGGTCAGAGCTAAATAACCCACAAAGACCAGAGATGATTGGTGTCCCTATTTGCAATTATAAGCCTTGATCACATTTACGTATACATCAATCAGCACTCAATATAGTAAATATCACCACTCTTGACCACCACTTATGCCCCTGGCGCATAAGCTGTGGTCAAAATCTCAAACATTTGTCCAATGCCATGGCTTAGAATTTCCCACAAAATTTGAACATGTATTACAGAATTTTTAAAGGTGCAACGAGGAGATTTTGATGCACCCAAATATTGTGTCATAGATTTGACACTCAAGAGATTCTTACCTTGTATTTGGCTACAGAAAGGTATGAAAAATAGAGAAGAGGAAAAAGGTAATTTTGATTTCCTATTATTTCAATAAAAACCAGATGAATTTTGTATATGCTCCCATACGAAATAGTAATTTCACCAATTCTTGCTACCAAAGAAGTATTTCTCAGGTTAATTCTTCAGATGGAAGATATTTTTGATGGAAAGCTTTTATATCAGGGCAAAAATCAGTACTTTCGATTTTGAGGGACCCTGAATGTGAAATCTCTCGTTGCCCACCTTTAATGCACTGTTCCACTATTTAATGATATTATAGGCAAAATAATCTTTTTAACTTGGCATCATCTGTTTACATACATATGCATGTAAAATATAGGCAGGTAATCTTACTGGAATTAAATATCTTTTCTTCAGTTACATAATTTTCAAAGTGGTTAAATCAAGAATTTAAACATAAGTTGTTTAGTGTTCTAAAAATACATGTACATGCAAATCCATGCAAAAATGTCTTCTTTCTGTACCATTACTTGACCAAAAAATTGACATCGCACCATTCCTGGTAGTTAGAATGACAATATTCTAAATAATCTCTGCCAAAATTGGGTATTTTCATGAAATCGACACTTTTCTGCCACAATTCCATTTTTTTTCACTTAAAGCAATAATAGCACATTTTTGAATAGAGCCGACCCAATTTTTTAAAAAAAATAAGATTTTGACATGGTTGAATTGGTAACTGGATCAGTAAACTATACCGGGAATGGTTTTAAGCTCGAAAATATATGCGGTCACACACGAGGAATTTTGTAATTTAGATATATTATCGGCGATCTCCGATAATAATCAATGCATGCTGAAAAGGCCTTCCAATGGGAAATAGCACCATGTACGTGTATACCTACGCTCATCCATTAGTGTTTTATCCAGGCAAGTCAAGTCAAGTTAGAGGTTATTTTTCTCAAGGTGGCACTATATCATAATGGACGCAGGGCGGCACCAGACCTCTTTTTTCTGGGGGGGGGGGGGGGCAAACGGGGGGGGGGGCAGCAAAGGAAATTTGGGGGGGGGGGGCACAAAAGTTGTGAAAATCTGGGGGGGGCAAATTATCCAAATATTTGGAGATTTTAACCAATTTTGGTCCAAAATCGTTGATTTTTTTTTTTTTTTATGTTTTTGCCAAAAATCCTCAATTTTCTTTCGGCAGGGGCGGGGGCAAAATAGGGCAAGAAAAAAAAATTTGGGGGGCAAAAGCCCGCCATGCCCCCTAAACCCCCCCCCCCCCCACCCCGATAATAGCCTCATCCCCAGAAGCCCCGGATGTTCCGGAAGTGGTCAACATTTTGGTTCAGAAAAAAGCTACTATTTTTCTCATTTACCTCGAAATCTTAGAGCCCACAGGATGTTTGACTGGAGTTATGAGCGAAAATGTGCCCAATTTTGGTCAACCAATATTAGTTTGACACAGTAATCTATGGGGATTACAACATCACGTTTTTTTTTAGCTCTCGCATCAAAGGATTGAAATACGGCGTGAAACTTGACAGATGGGGTTTATTTGAGTGAAGGCCAATCTATCAAGATGAAAACTTGTATCCTTAAATCGGGGCCATCCCCCTTTAAAATTCTTGAACACTTTATTCCCCAAGTACTGACATGTAGTTTTTGACGGCCAGTATAGGCAAATGCCAATGCATTAGGGATTGGCTCAACACACCCTCTGCACGCAATCATTTTTGGCCTATTGTAATGCTTGAGTGTACCGCCTACAGCAATTTTGTTATCCCTTCTGGTTCAAGAAATACATTGTACTTTAGGGAAATTCGATTTCACTCTTTGAAATTATCTAGATGAAGTCACTCTTACATGTTCAAATGCTTTATACATATGCATATAAAATTTGAGCATGTTTTCACTCTTCAGAACTGTCTTCAAGAGCAAAAGCATGAAGCAACCCCACTTAAAAAGTTAAAGCAATAATAGCACATTTTTTCCAAAAAATTTTGCGATTTTGGCAGAGTTGGATTGGTAATTGGCTAGTAAACTATACCTGTGAATGGTAAAGCTCAAACTTCTGAGTGTCATGTAAGCAATTTTGTAATTGGAATAATTAAAGGTCCATGGCCCGATTGCTAATAGCCTCGTCCCCAGGGACCCCAGATTTTACCGGAAGTGGTCAAAATTTTGGTATCGGAAGAAAACTACTATTTTTCTCATTTACCCTGTGAAATTTTAGGGCTAAAAGATGTTTGGTTTGTAAGTTATAAACGAAAATGTGCCCCAATTTGGTCGACCAATATTAATTTTACACAGTACTCTTTGGGGCTTACAAAATCACGTTTTTAGCCCTCACATCAAAACGGATTGAAATATTGCCGTGAAACTTTACGGATGGGGTTTTGGGGTGAAGTCCATTCTATCAAGATGAAAACATCATACACTTAAATCAGGCCATCCCCCTTTAATATTAGACCCCTTTAATTATTCAATTGCCGCTGAAAACGGGAAATAGTACCATGTACGTGTTAACCCTCATCGATCCCATCATTTAACTGACAGTTCCGTTGGTTCATGCAAGTCAAGTTAAGATAATTTTTGTGAGATTGTGCTATTTCATAATTGACAAACAGAAGTTTCATGTTTCAGCTCCACCATTGAATTAGGATCAGGGATCTTCAAATCTAATTACAAAATTCCTTCTTTTATGATGCATACACACTTTTGAGAATTACCGTTCACTGGTATACACCTGGCACAAAAAGTATCTCGGCATGTTTTTCGATCAGTATTGTGCCAAAAAGTCAGACCATTTTGAAAGTTTTCGAAATATACATTTTATTGCCTAGGTCTTGCTCTTTCATTTAACACCTCGCTTGTAAAAAAGCGTGCAAAAATGGCTGAGATAGAACGCCCGAAAGACGCAAACCCCCCAAACTGAAAGTTGCAGTTTTTGGATTTTTCAATGGTCACTGTGTGGTACAATGCAGTAATATGTGTGTATTGATTTTACACAAAGTGGTTTTCCGACTGAATGAGCGAGAAAGCCTACTTGCAATATTGATTGTGGTACACGTATTCGTGTCCCAGTACACTGCAATGTCCATTGAAAAATCCAAAAACTGCAACTTTTGGTTTTGGGGGTTTGCGTCTTTCGGCCGTTCTATCTCAGCTATTTCTGCATGTTTTTTACAAGCGAGGTGTTAATTGAAAGAGCAAGACCTAGGCAACAAAATCTATATTTCGAAAACTTTCACAATGGTCTGACTGTGGCACAATACTGATCGAAAAACATGCCGAGATACTTTTTGTGCCAGGTGTAGTTTACTTGTCAATTACCAACACAGCTGTGCATAAATCTCACAAATTTTAAAATTGGGGGGGGGGCACTCTTCAAAAAATATGCTGTTATTGCTTTAAACAATATACCTGAGCTAGCTACTGCATCAGAGGGTGTATTGAGTCAATCCCACAATGCACCAGTATTGGGAAATTTCACCTATTATAGGGTCATGTGATCCCACAAAAAGCCTATTCTTAACACATAAAAACCTTGACTTTTATGGTCTGTTTAATCCCAAAAGCGTGAGTACTTAGGTAATCTGTTAGCATGATCATGAAATGTCCTGCGGTTATTAAACTTTTGGAATACTTTTAAGTAATGATGTGTGTTTAATACAGTACAGTATAGGCACATTGCAATGCATTGTGGGATTGGTTCAAAACACCTGCTACTGCATCATGTACGATGTCACTCAGGTGTCATTTTCAGCAGTACCTGATGCACGAGCTAACGCCTCCTCAATGCTCTTCTTTGCCAAAGCTAGACGATTTGCATTCATGCCATTGATTGTGGACAGACTTGGCATTCTGTTTGGTTTTATATTGGCAAAGTTAAAGACGGCATTCATGCATGGTATCACTCTTTTTGCAGCAACATAGTTGTCTAGAAGTCTATGAACACAGTTTTCAAACTCCGGGGTGTACTTTCCTTTTATTTCATCAAAGCATTCTAAGGCACCGTCACGAATGTCTTGCAGTTCGTCTTCTAGTAAACTCACACGGTACTCCATTTCAACAAACTTCTTTCGGTAGTCTTCTTTAGTTGGCGACTTTGGGCGGTCATCATCTGATTCTTCTTCCTCTTGCTCCTCCTCCTCTTGTTTTTTCTCTTTCAATTTTTCCTCCAGTTTTGCCGTCTTACTCCTATAATAGTTTTCTCTTGATCTCATTCTTTTAAGCTCTGCTGTATTGATTGCACACCTGCCTTTGTAATATTTTATCTCCAAATTCAACGCCTCCAGGGTTGCTTTCTGTGTCTGAACTTGTTCCATCAAATTTTTGATTTCCTCGTTTTTTTCCGACTGTTGGATTACTTCAGAACCTCCATTTTGTTGTGATCGCCCGATTTCTGACCGAGGGTCTGTATCAGTAACATTTTGGGGTTCCAGATTTGCACTGATCTGTTTTGGCTGGACTACTGGTACATCAGATCCCACATCGTTTTGTTGTAATTGTCCAATTTCCATTTCTGATAGCACATCTTCATCGGTGACCTTTTGTTGGGTTTCTGTGCTCATCTGTGACAGTTGGACCATGACAGATCCTCCATTTTGTTCTTGTGTCTGTCCAAGTTCCTTTTCTGATTGCAATTCTATCTTAACAGTAGCGTCTGGTGTTTCTGTTATCATTTGTGATGACTGGCCTGCATCGGCTCCTCCATTTTGTTCTTGGATTTGTTCAATTTCCTTTTCTGATTGCCATTCTTTATCAGTATTGTTTTTTGTGCTGATCTGCGATAACTTGACATCACATCCTCCATTTTGGTTGACCAGGAAGTTCAGTGATTGTTCAACTATGTCAGCTCTTGGGTTTTGTTCTTGTAATTTTCTTATTTCGTTCATGTATGCACTACTATCTAGCAAAGTGTATGTGTGATCACCACCCACAAATGATGATTTTGGCTCCCTGTACTTAGTATTCAAGAAATGATCAAGTTTGATTTTTGTTGCCGGTCTGGATGCGCTCTTCTTCAGATTCTCATACTGCTCAAGCAATCGGCTCAAGGAATTCCTAACAACATCCCTCCTGCTAGAAGTATCTTCAAATTGGGCTTGTATAAATTTGATAGTTTCTGCTTGACCATGTCTATCACAAAAATTCAGGATAAACTTATTTGTGATATCCATTTTGATCTCTCTGAGACTTTACTCCTCGACACTTGCAAAATTTGTTTGTTGTGACTCGCCGTCTACATTCTGTGGGGCAAAGAAATAGAATACAAAAAGCTTTAAAAATCTTAACACAGTAGGCCTTGTACCAGCTTTAAACTCTACCACATGCCTATTTTTCCAATAAACAAAAAAGAATATAAAAAATAAAGTTGCACAAAAAAACAAAATTGTAAACCTTCCTTTTTAATTTGAGGTAGGTAACCTGATGAATCCCCCACTCCACCCCACCACTCTACTCCATCAAACTGGAGATTTTAGTATCACAAGAAAGCTCATATATTTACATAACTCCTATGAAATGTTATGCTCAAAATATGCTTTTTTTATGGTATGTACAAAATAGTCACAGGTTACTGGAAAGTGTAGTATACCACACTAAAAATCATGTTGTTTTCTATGCCCACTGTTTTCAGACACATCTTTGCTTCAAGCATCAATATGGCTGAAGCAATACAAGCCAAACTTCAGAATTAAGATTTTTGGGTGATGGTCCTTTACATGTGCTAATTAGGAGACATTTGAAAATTTTGACCAATCGGTTTACCTAATTTGAAGGCTATGGGCCAGTCATGCTAGCAATTCTCATGGGTTGTCTCAGATGTTGACAACTTTGCTACGTATAGTATGCAGTATTGATTGGATATTTTTTTTAAACTTATTTCTGAAAAGAGAGGATCATTTAATTAACTTTAATTTTTCAGTTTGGGGTGAAAAAGTTTTGATCTGGCCCAAACCAAGACTTCAAAAGAACTGCAACTCCACCACATATTCCATATTCACCAAGAAAAAATGAAAAGGTGCTAAAAATAGTAACATACCAGTATGTTCTTAAGCTCTCACTTCTCACATTATAACTAAACTTTAACATAAATGCAAATACCAACACTACAAAATTTTCATACAATTTGTTTGATTATCAAGCCATCCCATTTCATTTACAGCATACAATGGAACATCTCTTGGTCTGCCCACTGTTGGAGCAACAATGCACAAACAAGGACCTTGCAGAATTCAGTGAAGCAGCCAGATGTTGTACCCATCTCGGGCTGGATCATATTTGAGAACCACTGTGTTTGGACAGGATAAGAATAATTCATTTCCAATGCCAAACAGAATTGGTGGTACTATTGTTTCTGCATGAAAATGAATGCAACATATAAATATACTTACATTCATGTACATTAAACCTTTTGGAACCAAAAAAGATGGATAGGCTAGAAGGAGGTAGTAACCACCTTCATTGGTAGACAAAGTAAGTCTACCAAACTGTGTCCGTTGAATGTAACCTTAATGTACTTTTTATGTTGTCTTGCTATATGAGTTTGGCCAAATAAAAAGGTTTCATTCACCTAGTTAATTTCTTACCTTTTCCTAAACTTAAGATTTTAGTTGGTCTCTTTGTCTCCTGAGATGTTGATGCAAATGTTCCAACTTGAAGATGTCACATTTTGGTTCCCACAATTGAAACTATGAACAAGCAGAAAGTAAGATAAGGTCTTCGGAGATATGGCACCAAATACATTTTCACCCCTCTTTCTGGCAATTTTGACCAATTTCATTCTAAATTTGGGCAAAATTAAAGTAAATTTTGCAATTTTCGCATGCATTTAGTCAAATTCGGACTTAATTGGAGCAATTCACCGGGATGATATACGAATTTTGCCCCCTCTGGCAGGATGACTTGGAAATTCTGCCCCCTCTGGATCGGCTGCCTCGGTACGCCACTAGATAAGGTGTTGTTTTATAATTAGGCCGAGACTATATAGGGGTAGTCTCATATTCATATTATTGATGTGATACAAGGAAACTGAGTGATGGCGGACTAAGTTTTTATTATGATGAGATTGAGGAAATAGACAGTTGCTTAATATATTTTTTTTTTTCATTGCTGTTGGTATAACATATATGGGCCAATAATTAACCACCCAAGCCAATTTACTTTTACTGAGAACTAATGTTTCATAAAATATCATAGTAGGGGACTGTAGTGTTAAGAGTGGTGCGCTTCGGGATATATAAAATTGTGAATTTTTGCACAACAAGGAACTTTAGGCATTGATAATCCATAAAATTGATGGAGCACTTGCAACCCCCCTTTTAAAAGGACATATCAGTGATGTGATAAATCAGATAAACAAAAAAATCATCAAAAAATCAGATTTTGGGATTTGTCTGGAAACTGGTATTGTTTATTCTAACATACCCTGCAAGTGATACGACCAAACGCAGCTAATAAAGACAAAATCGGTATTTTAGTCATTAATTGTCCGAAACGGGGACACCTTTTACAACACGAAGAGATGGAGATTCGTTGTCTTTGAACCAACTGTCGTTATTCCTTTTCTGGTATTCTTCAGTTGGAAAATGAGGATTCTAACAGACTTATCCTTCAATTTTTAACTCTTCCTGCAAATTCAAATATTTTCCACGTCGGATAATTCACTGAGTGTCTTTAAGGCCCCAGCTTGGGTTTCACGGGTTATACAGGGTGTCAAAAATATAAAAAGTGGAAATGTGTTCAAAAAGCCCACACCATTCTGTTTGTCTGGTCACAAGGATTCCAAAAGGTATATACACGATCTATGGAGCATAGTTCCGGAGTTATGGGGTATAAACTATAAATGGTGGAAAAGTCAATTTTAATGGTACATGTCAAAATTTAAAGTTGCTTTGATTCAGTTAATATGTGGTGCAAATTGTTTCGCTAGCTAAAAGGATTGAAAAGAATCGTATTGCCTTATCTGTATCCTATTTTCATTCACGGTATTCAACAAAATAGGTCCCAGGTTTAAGATCCCTAGCTGCCAATATCTGTTGACGTTGTTCTCATTTGGTTATACCAACACCCTAATATAGTCCAAACTATTCCTATATTTTCATTCTACTTAGCTAAACCAACATTTGAACCACATTTAAAAAATTGGAGCAACTTTTAATTGTTTACCCCTGTAAAACCAAAATTGACGTTTTTTTTGGCCATTTTTTACAGTTTTTACCCCATAGTTCATCAACTATAATCACAGGTAGTACATATTTTGGCAGTGTGTTGTGTAACCCACCCTTTTATTTTTTTACCAACCCTTTTTATGAAAACACCCCTTTCTATTGAAAAGTAATAACCACCCCTTGTTTAGAATTCTAACAGCTGTCACAAAAACCACCCATTGTTTCTTTTAACACTTAAGTAGATCTCTGCAGAGTAAGATAATTTCAATTTTTTTTTTTGTCATTAAATCCATTTTGCCCCAAACAATGCATGTATTTGAATTTAAGGGGAACTCAACTTGTGGAGGTTAATGACTCCCTTTATTTTCAAATTGGGATGCATATGGCAAACATTATTGCACCATAGTAATGTGCATTTTTATTCAACCAACCCTTTTTATTTCTGACCCATCCCTTTTTTACAAAACACCTTTAGCAATAAAATCCGTATCCCACCCTTTACCACGTGTTAGATTTTTTAAAACCCACCCTTTCTAATCGTGGAATTACAACAGGTAGTATACCCTATACCTTTTTGGAATCCATGTACCAAACAGACATCATGGTGTGCTTTTCAACACCAAATCGAACATTTTAAAAATTTTACCCGTGAACCTTGAATCCAAGCTGGGTGCCATGAAAGGGGTGTGCAAATTGCTTCATCAATTCTTTTTTATTATCATGTATAAAGTACTTGTGTCACTCAAAATTCACAATTTTATCACTGGATTTTCATACACTCCCATAAGTCTGTTCACTAATCCTCCACTTCGTTCTATTAGGAGGGTTGGAGATTTTTGCAAAACCAGCTTTTGTTAGTAGATTCCCACTGAAAGAATTGGCTGTTTTGACTGGCAATGCTGCTATTTCATCCAATCCTTTCATTTAAAGGTGGCAACGAGAGATTTTCATAACAGGTGCCCGGCCCCGAAAAAATAGTGACAATTCTGATTTTGGCACTGGTGTAAAGCTTCCATCAAAAGATCCACCATTCTGTCAGGATTAAAGCTTAAAGGTTTTTTCTTTGGTACAAAAATGTGAAATTTCTAATTTCGTATAGGAGCAAATACAAAATTCAGCATGTTTTCTATTGAAATATAGCATATACAAGGTTTACCTTTTGTTGTCATTTTAAGTGATTTCTGTAACCAAAAAAGGTAGGGAATATATTGAGCGTCTATCAATCTGAAATCACTACATATCACAGAAAATATGGATGACTTGAATATCTCTCTTTGCCCCTTTAAAGATGAAATTTGCATGCGGGTACAGCGGATTTAGTTATTTCGTGCTTATGAAACCTGATGTTCGCAAAATATCAGGTCCGATATAGGAGGTGATATTCTGAGAAACAGATTTTGTTGTAGTTTTTCCACTTCACAATGCCGCGAAGGATTGATGTTTTGACTTCTAAAATGCTTCATGATTGTTTGCATGAGAATACAGCAGATGTAGTCACTGAGAACTTATGAAATCTGTTTCGCAAATTATCAGGTCCTATATGGGAGGTGATATTTTGCGAAACAGAATTTTCTTTGTACAATTCGAATTCAATTAAGCTGTAAAATTCTTCCGAAATATTTTCACTAAGTTTTTGAGTCAACATGACATAGTTTGCATCTTCCCAGTGTTAACATTTTTTTTCTAAATTTACCCCTCTTCCCACCTTAAAATCTGTTTCGTTTTGTTTTGTTGCGCAAAATATCATAAGTCTTGTTATAAGAGGAAAGGTTAAATCTGTAAAAATAAAATAGACCTGTAAAAAAATAGAGCTGCAAAGAAATAAAAAATGCATCGCGGTCCGTAACCGCGAGTGTCGTATGCTCTCGCGGTTTGTGAATGGGGGCCAAAGATCACATGAGGTCACAAAGGTTACATGAGGTCACCAACATGTCACCCCACCCGCCCCCTTCTTTCCACCAAGTTACATCATCGTAACCCTTATGGAACTCACACGGCATGCAAAATATTAACATTTTGACCAGCCAAAGGTCACATGAAGTAACTTGAGGTCACCAACATGTCACCCCACCCACTCCCTCCTTTCCACCAAGTTACATCATCCTAGCCCTTACGGAACTCATGTCATATGGCATGCAATATATTAAGGGTTAACATTTTGACCACAGACACACGACCAGAGTAATCCCTATGTGCCTTCTGCAATTCTTGCAGACGACACAAAAAAGGTTGTTTTTTTAAAAATCACCAAAGATCTATAATAATAATATTTATTTAATTACTGGCAAAATAACAAAACAATACAATAAAATACAACAAGCAAAGTAATACTTTTTTGTACATAAAATTATAGTTATACATATAGCAGAAAATGCAAGTCATCTGGAAAAGGGAATGGGCAGGAGCCCAAGCACATAAGTGCACACAACTTTGACATGGTTAAACCCCTACTAGGATAAGGTAAATTGCAAAAATAAATAACAAATGTATTGTTCATGAAAGTGGTGATGATTAAAGGGAATCACATTGCAAAGTCAAGTAGAACTTTTACAGCCAGACCTGAAAAAGCCTAGCTTTTGTGCTTGAGTGCAAAGCGATGGGTTTCATCCACAAAAGAGGGAGAAGAGCAACAAACTAGAATATAAAAAGAAGCAGTTCGAGCACTTCTGTGGAGAAGTCTGAATTGTCCAAGTTACTGCGGATTGAAATTAAAAGAAACAAAAGAAAGGTTTGATGAGTGAGAAGCTGTATGCTGATGATTTAGTTTTAAGGTGTGAGACAATGGAGGTTTGAGGGAGAAGTTTTTGAAGTGGAAGAAGGCATTTGAGAGTAAGGGCCTGAAGGTTAAACTTTGGGAAGACTAAGTGAAGGTGAGTGGGGAGGAGGGGGAGAGGTGTAGTAAGGTGGGGGGTGGAACCATGTGGATGGAATATGTGGCAAGAGGGTGAGGGCAATTCAGTGGGGTGTGAGAAAAGTGGGAAATGGATTCCGGAGATGCACCACAGATGAAGAGAGTGACCCCAAAGGTTGGCAAGGGACTTTGTGTGTGGAAGAGCAAAAGGGAGTTGAGGGCGAGCAGTGGGGAAAGGAGGTGGAAAAGTTGTGTGTGACGAAGTGGAAACAGTGAAGGAGTCCACATACCTAGGTGACAGGTATTGTGCAGGTGGTGGATGTGAGGCAGCTGTGACAGCCCGAGTAAGGTATGGGGGGGAAGTTTAGAGAATGTGGAGAGTTGTTACTTGGGAGAGATTTCCTTTGAAGATGAAAGGGATGGTGTCTATAGAGTTGTGTGAGATCAGTGATGCTGTATGGGAGTGTAGACATGGTGCCTGAGTGAAATGGAGTGGGGATTTGAGAAGGGCAGAGAGAGCAATGGTCGAGAGCAATGTGTGTGGTGTGAAATTGATGGATAGGAAGACGACTGAGGATTTGAGGCAGATGTTGGTTTGAGAGGCGGCTACCGACTGGCGAAGGCGCAATGGTTATGTAAGATGGTATGGGCAGTGCTTGCTGAGGAAGGACGAGAGCATTGTTTTAAAAAGGGATTTGAGTTTGAGGTGGGTGGTTAGGAAGAGGGATCGACCAAAGAGGACATGGCGAAGCAAGTGGAGGAGGGGAGTAGGAGGGATTGGGTTTGAGGATGGGGATGCCTTGAATCGGGCGAAGTGGAAGGACGGGAGTAGGGGCGATTGCTACGAATGTAGGTGAATCCGGCCACCACCCGTTAGCGGGGGGACAAAAACGGATTTAAAACTGTGGTTTTACTACTACTACTACTACAAAAGAAGTTAGGCCCAACGTTGTAACAAGCTAAAAACCTACCTCCAATCTGTTTAAAAAACAAAACAAGTGTAAAACTAAGAGCTATGGCTTAGAAAAATAAAAGCTAGTCCCAATATTTTAAAAAATAGATCTGGAAAAGAAATGGGATAACACACACCCACCCTCTCCATATAGAATCACAGGCTCACAGCCTGGGCCCTGCATGAAAAAGGGAATTAAGAGGAATTTGCTTTATTAGAGATTCACACATCATTGGGAGATTTCTGCGTTTGTGATTGCTTGAGAGCCGATTTATGGCCCTGCAGTAATTGATTTCTGATCACTTTTTGGGTAGGCATGTAGAAATAGGTAGGCGTGTGCACAATGAGCATGGCTGCTACAGCTATCATTGTCTCAAAATAAATATTTTAAACCCGATATACTTGACTGTTTATATGTTAATCAAAAAAAACTTTTGGGGGAGGGAATATGTGTTGAATAAAACACAAAACATGCTTTCAAATATTTTTGTATGTTAGTGCACTTGTATACGAAGCACACCCTCTTTTATAATTTGTTAGGGAACATCCCATCTGATACAATGATCTTGCTGTATTTCTCAGGAGTGAAGACGAAACCATGGCATGAAAAGATGTACCTTTCAGCTGATTTTGGAGGATTTAAGGTACAAACATGCAAAATGATGTGTGAACAGGGTTCACTCATGGACTTTCATGAGTAAATGCTTGATATGGACTTTCATGAGTAAATGCTTGATTTGGCCTTCGGGCAGCCGGTGTCGGCCTGCCCTCAAGCCAAATCAAGCATTTACTAATGAAAATCCAGAGTGAGCCCTTAACTTAGGTTCATGCTACAATTAGGCAACACCCTTAGGGATTCCCACCACTTCAATCTCTTGCATTTTGCCAACTGGCTATGGGGTTGCCGAAGTACTCATCTAATTTCACCTGTGGCTCCCCCAGGAGGTTCTTAGTGGTAAAGGGGAAACAGGGATGTGCAGCCGAGAAAGTTATCATTTTCAGCCCTTTCGGTATGATTGGTCCTTTTTTCATGAAAATTAGTATAAATGGGCCCAGGGGCAGATCTAGGGAGGGGGCGGAGGGGGCGCGCACCTCCCGGTAATTCTGCAAAAATCAATTTTTTTCAGGTAGGGATGTGCGGCCCCGATTTCCGAACTTGTAAAGTGGCTAGAGCCTACCCTAGGCCCTAGGCCAATGGTTCAGTTCAGATGATATAAAAATCTTTTTTAGATAAGTCGGGGGGAGGGGGACAAGGCTGTGGATCACGAAATGCTCCTTAAAGATAAATTGTGAATCGATTACAATTATGAATTATTGCCTTTATTTTTTAGTAAATGTCTGGTAAGAATTTAGCAATCTAGCACCCTTAAAGCTTAAGGCCACTATCAGAGATTTTTAAAGCCGCTATCAGAGATTTCTTCGCAATGTAAACAAATCGCGCCCCCTATTTTTCATCAATACCATTTGTTTGCACTGTTATATTGTAAGTTGTTCTAGTAAAGACTGACCCCTGTAAGGGTTTAAGCAAAACAAGCCATATTTGTCAAGAAATTATGATTTTTATGCTTTTGATTACTAATAAATTTGGGATCCAACTTTTTTTAGGTCTAGTCTATAGACTAGTTGACAGTCGTAAATGACATCCTCAAGATCGCTTTAAAGCTCTTTCACAAAGAACAGCATAATATAAGGTGTTGATATGACCTGACCTAACACTAGCAATTTAGCCACAAAATCAGCATTTTGATTTGGGAAAAAATTACTGATCATGTGATAGCACCTAGCTTTTAAAGCGGCACTGGCACATTTTCACAAAATATGAAATTTCTTCAATTTGCTCTCAAATGATAGTCTAGGCCATTGGAAGAATAGAGATGCATTTTACACATAAAAATAACATACTCAAAAACAGATATGGACGTCAATAAGAGGTTAAAGACATTGTATGCTAACTTTTAAGTTTTCAATAACTTTTAACAACAAATGTGTATATTACCAGGGGAGGGCGGCCAAGAAAACCCAATTTCAGACGTTAACATGTAAAAGCGAAATCTTGACGAAAAATTTTGAATTTTTTATATGTTGTCAGGGAATATTTTCTTATTCCAAAACCGTTGGGAGTTGAAGAATCAACTCCACTGGAAGGGTTATTTCTGATTTTTTTGGTATTAATAACGAACGAGGTCGTATGTAGGTCATGGGAACACTCATGACCGACCCCACATCAAAGCACCCAAATTGGTTTGTGGTTTGCACTTCGTATTGCTGTAATTTCTTTTGACATTTTTGGTGAATTGCTATAATGAATGAGGCTTGGCCGCCACCACCTGTATATTACATGAATATCATAGACTCGTACTCATTGATATTAAAACCACAAAGGTCACAGACCGGTCAAACAGGGTGCATGCCGTGGGAAACACGCATAAGGCGCGTGTTTCTTGTGTCAAACGCCATTTCCGTCATCTGCTGAATTAATGTCATCTAAAATCGTTCTGTTTACCCATAAGGACGCTGATTTGGTCTTAATCATTTCAGGTGAGAGCTAATGTATATAGCTTTAAAACCATGCAAAAATATTGATTTTGAAAAATCTTGAGGGCGCACTAATTTTCAATTTCCAGTGTCTCTTTAAATTATATGTGGTTTATTCTCAATTTCTAGTCAGTGGTACTGGTAGCAATTGTTATTATTTCATTTAAAAGCTGCCTTATGTTTTATTAACACTAACCCTAACCCAACAACGGCTCAGAAGACCTTCCCAAGTACCTTTTCGCCTAAAAGTTAGTTTTTCCATGCCACCTGGAACTTCTCATAGCAATAACACATAATCATACTTCCACACAACAAACGTTCCTTGTAGATTATCGAGAGCAGCACTTAAGTCTAGCGGGCTCAATTTCAAACGGATAGCTTATGAACGATCAAGAAATGGTTCTCGATTGCTATGCGCCAAATTTTTTTATAGAGTATTTGAAACCCATATTTATTACTCATCTTGAGAATTTCTTGAAACCAGCCAAAAAACTACTAGTATCAACTGCAGGGACTGACTTTTAAGGAGAGTGAGAGTGATAGCTCCTCTACAGCTCTCCTTAAGCAATTTATAGCAGAGCGATTTAAAGCTCCCCTTGGCAATCTGCTCTATCCATGGTTAGCACCGGTATATGCCATGAAAAGCTCCCATTAAAGCTCCTCCTGATATGACCGATTTAAGGATAGATGAAGTTTTCATCTTGATAGATTGGCCTTCACTCCTAAACCCAATCTGTAAAGTTTTGCGACGATATTTCGTGATTTTGTAAGCCCAATAGAGTACTGTGTAAAATTAATATTGGTCGACCAAAATGGGGCACATTTTCACTCATAACTTCCAAACCAAATATCCTTTGGCTCTAAGATTTCACAGGGTAAATGAGAAAAATAGTAGCTTTCTTCTGATATCAAAATGTTGCATTATCCCTTATTGCACTTTTCAAAATAATGTAATTTGAAGGGGTAATTGGTCCTACAGCTATGCCGTATTCAATTGCCAAACAATCACATACACGTATAAAATGAGGGCGACATTCCAGATTTTCCTTGACGTTGTTTAAAGGTGCAACGAGAGATTTCAAATAACAGGTGCTACGAAAAAATGTGAAAATTCTGATTTTGGCACTGGTGTAAAGCTTTATATCCAAAATATCCCCATCTGTAAGGATTAAGCTGAGAACTGTTTCTTTGGTACAAAAATTGTGAAATTTCTAATTTTGTATAGGAGCAATACGAAATTCAGCCTATGTTTTCTATTGAAATATAAGCATATGCAAATCACCTTTTGTTTTCATTTAAGTTATTTCTGTAACCAAATAAAAGGTAGGGAATCTATTGAGCATTTAAACTATATGAAATCACTATATATCACAGAAAATATGGATGACTTGAAATCTCTC
>JAMKCH010007276.1:0-62811 GCA_023653785.1 Ophioderma brevispina | reverse complement strand
TTCGTTTCTACAAGATGTATCTTTTACATACCATAGTCAAATTTTGCAAAGTTACAAACCAGAATAGATACTCGGAAACTCAGGGTTGACACTGTGACCTCCTAATGCAACCAATCCAATACCTAAACATATCATTACAAGTTTGAATATTCTGTATTTGCAACTATAAAATTGACAGCCTGCTTTTGAAAGCTAGTATTTTTTTTGTCCGTTTTAATTTCACAAAAGAATATTGTGTCACTGCTACCATTCACGAGGGCAATGGATCACAATACATTATTTATTTTAGCAAGGATTGGGACAGATAAATGGAATCCACTGAACCATTCGATCAATTATTGCACTAATTTTAATAATCCTGACTAGCATCAAAATATTCACAGCCAAGGTTCGTTAATTCTTTGATGAAATTTTCTGATTTTGGTTGAAAATCTAAACTTTCTAATGATTTTTAGGGATGTGGAATCTGATTGCATAAAGTACATGGCCTCAATATCCCTTTTTCGTGAGACCCCAACTTTAAAATCTCTTGTACCTTACAGAAATCGTGAACACGATTTTTTAAACCTAAGCGGCACTGGAAGCTTGAGATGAATCTTTTTTTCTTCTTGGCCTTTAATATTTCTAGGTATTGCACATGTCTTATCATAATTAATGATTCCTTTTCATTTGACACTCAAAACTACAGTGATAAATCGTCACACATATTGGCATTTTGGTAAGTGGCTATTTTAGTTATATTCTACAATGAAGTGGTACTCTCTTAACCCATGATAGTATTATACATTTCTGTTTTTATTTATGAATGTTATATAATTTGATATTATAGGTGCAAGTCGTACCATGTTAAGTTTTTTTGATATGTGATGCGCCAAATTCAAAGGTTTTTTCTTTACAGCTGTGACATACACTTCAGTTTTCAGAGAGGCTAATCCATACAATCCTACAAAAAAAAAAACAGGTGATGTCAATGGATCAGTTGTACCAGTCTGGCGTCCATGGCAGTGTATGTTGAAAAGCCCATGTGCAAAATTGGTCACCCTAGTATCGTACATAGATCGATATATAAGTGTTTTCCCCAAAAAAAACTTTCCTCGCTAAACGCGCCCCCCAATTTCGGTGTTTTAATAAGTTTAAGCATATTATTTATACAGATTTTAAAAATGTATTGTGTATTAACTTTTGAAAACGAAACCCATTGAATTTGGGTGAGTGAAAATGACCGAGTTGTCCCCCTAATTGAATAGAAGATGTGTTATTTATATTTAACGACTTGGTTTTGCACACATTCAAAATGTTTTAATGATGACTACATGTTATGTTACAGTTTCTATTGCTTCCACAAAGCTTGCCATGTTAAACAAAACATTTTTAGTGGATAGTTTGGATTGCGAATCCTTTTGGTTTTTCTGGGAAGAAACATGTTTTTCAGGGATATGCCTTTGTTTTTTGTTTACATCCGTCCATGTTACAAATAAAAAAACAACAAAAAACAGATTTCATTAAATAAGGCACAACTCGGACATTTGGGAACCTTAATTCAATGGGATTTGCTGTTTTGAAAAGCTAATACCTTTTTAAAGACATGTATAAATAATTTGCATAAATGTTTATAAGACCTTAAATTGGGGGCACTTATACGGTAATGTTGGTTTTTTTTTTTTTGGACACTACAAACTGGATAACATTTCCATATAGAAGCAGAACATTCATTTTTTGGGATTATGGTTTGTCCAGAGGGAGTGTAATGTTGCAGCTACAAGTCCTCCCTTTTGATGAGACAACACTACGCTTACAACAGTTGCAGGATCCTCCTGGGATTCCAACAGGCAACTTGAAAGGCACTAAATTTTTAATCCTTACTCCTACTCCATCTTTATGATTTATAGAGGTATAAAAGTCCCTGCTTCTCAATATAATATTTGAAATGTTGTAACATCTGAGGAAGATTGATAGCAGTTAGTATGAAAATAGTGACCAGATGATATGGTTTGATTAATTGTAAGAAATGATGGTCTTTAAAATACCTGTCCGTCCTAATCTTTTTTGTACTACATGTTATGCGTACATGAATTGTGTTGATGTGGCACAAGATGGCAACTCTTTCTCTTGTTACATCAACAATTTTGGTGATCAAAAAACAGCCCTGAGTTTGTTCTCTTTGAATGTGTATGCCATTATTTAAGGAAAACTAACATTCTTTGGTAACAAGTCTTTATTCCTTATTGCTTAGTTTTCAAATTAGTGTTTGAAATTAAGAACCGGCATTGATTTTGTGTCATTCATTAAAAACAAAACAACGATCCAATTATTTAACTTAGACATGCTTTTAATGAACAATTTGAACAGGTGATTCTCGAACACTGCTTGCCCACTCCTTCCAAGTTTTGTGGCTCAGCTGGAAACATCTAAGTTTAATTTTCATCAAATACACAATGTGCTGGCATGCATGCCCTAGCTATAAAGCTTGTGTATGGTGAATTCCCATCCTCTCACCATCTACTGTATTAAAGCCTAGTTACATGATAAACAGCTGATTTGCTTACCCCCCCATGTGATCAATATATATGTGTTGAAGTCAAACTGCAAAGGGATATTGTGCACATTAACACATCTTTAAAAGCTGGAACACTTGCAGGGAGTGGTTTTGATCTCAAGTAGGTCGGAATATGCACATGTAAAATTCCAGAATCGATGAAATGTGCTGAAAGGAGGAGATTTTTTTGATACAAATCTCTCTCAAATTGCACTGGATCAATGGTAAACAACCTACCAATGTTTCAAAGGGTTTATATTGGACAAACAAGGTAACAGAGAAACCCGCAAACCTTGTTTTGAATCCCTGCTATCCTTATCGTCCCTATTGATAATTCTGTCATTGCATTACAGAAAGCCTTTTCATTATCTATTACAAAGACTGAGTATTCAGCTTATTCACTCAGGGGATCTAATACCGCGGCGGTGCTCGCCTCCCGTGAGGGAAGAAGCACACCCGTCGACGACCCCGCGTGTCGAGACCGACCCCGAGAGAAAAGGGCGAGGCAAGCGGAGGGGGGCACACGTAAGCGAAACTCTACAACTCTCAGTCGCGGCCCGGGCGAACCCCACGGGTCTGTGAAGCGCTCAGCTGTTACACTGTGGGCGGTTCATTGGAGCTGTGCTCACTCGCGCTACTTTTACGGCGCCTGGCTTCCCTGGGCTGGGACGCGCTCCAGCAACGCACGAAGAGCGCATCCGGAGCGTAACCCTGCGCTGCCGGATGTGATAATCGGATCGGTGCTTCATAGACAGGTAACGTGGCGTGTTCTGCCACTCTGCCGACAAGGCGCAGCACGGGAAGAGACCGCAAGCTTGTCGCCGGCTGGCTGCTAGCAGGCATCTCGGCGCCCACGACGCGCGGTGTTACGCAGACTGGCCATAACAATGCCATACATTGTTTTTAAATGAGTTTTTTCTGATGTTTCCGGATTAGCAAAGTCAACACATTATCCCTTTAAATCCAGCAACACAGACACACTGTCAGGCAGGCAGGCTGTACAAAATCAGTGAGACTCGCTAGAGGGCCGAGTCAATCTGAATCTGAATTCAAACGAATAGGTAACACACGGGCGGGAGAGCGAACGACAAGGGTTTAAGAAACTTCAAAGCAGATTGTAGTAACCCGAGTCCCCAACACACTGTCAGCGGTTTTTCGCTATCTCACCAGCGGGGTGGCACCCAGCTCGTCAGGGGGGGGGACAGCCTTGTGTCAAATTGATACTGCCCTTGCTTCCTTATGTATTTCAGATTTTTTTCTTGTGACTGGCAAGAATTTTTTGGGTTGTGGGGGGGGGGGGCGTTTCCATATTATGTTACTGTTACATGGTGTGCTCTTGCTCACGACCTTAATTGAGCAACGTGGGATGAGCTCAGACGATGTGTTTTGGCAAGGCAGATTCCGCCTGTTTTAAGTACAAACACTCACAACAGCCTACAGGAAGAGTGGCACAATCTCCCCAGACACATCAGAAACCTGGTGAAACAGCTGCATAGCAGATGCACTGAATGCTTCCAAGCCTATGGACACACAAGTTGACATCACCATCATTTCATTATGCTTTGAACCTCCCTTGCCTGAAATTTCCAGGCCCATGATATCTGATACATCACAAGTGGTTCCATATCAGCACATTTCACTGTTGTGTGTCAGTTTTGATATAAAAATGTGGATGGATTATGATGGCACAATTTTTTTTAAAACCCATAGCGAAAATCCATCCATTTTATCATTATTTTGTTTTCATCATCTTGTGCCCTTTATTACTATCCACATTTCATTGTGAGAATGTAAATAGGCTCAACACCAGAACCTAGGAACCAGACACAAGACACCCGGAGACCCAACACTTTATGTCCTGGCACCAAGACAACTGGCTTCAACACTAGACATACCCATAACTGACACCAGGCATCGCTACACTACAACATCCTCCACCCAACCCTGAGACCCTTAACTTTGACCTGACAACCCACATGAACCTGACAACTCGACATTTTAACAAACTGCCACCCGACCTCCACCCAACCCCAACACTCTGACACCCAACAAGACACTCAATACTGACACCAAACATCTGACATCATCACCCAACCCACATTTGATACCTGACAACCAAATGTCCTGACACTTGATCGGACACCCCGGTATTTTGACACCTGACACCCTGCATTTGAACACCCACTTCTGACACCCATTTTACACCCAACACCAACATGTGACCCCCCTGGCATCAAATCCTTGCACTTAACTGCCACACCAACCACCCATACACCTCTACTTGACACCCAACATATCATTTCCTGCATCTGAGACCATACATCGGACACCAGACATCTGATACAGACTCATGACACTCATACACCACCTCGATTCTCCCCGGACAAAACCCGAAAGTACCAAGAAATCAGGACATTACGACCTAACTCAATGAACCTCCCCCCCCCTCCCAAAAAATGAAACATCCCTAAACTAATTTCACCCAATCCATTAGCTTCCTCACCCAACTGTCCAATTAATCAAAATCTTGACAGCACAATTCTTTGCCAGCTGATGGCATCAGCCATTCCACTGTTTTAACTGGCTATTCCACTATACAATGATATTGGATGGAAGAGGTCTGAAAAACAAAATAATGCAACAATTGGTCATTGAGCAGGTTTTAGAGTAAGTATTGAAGTACTCCTCTGTCAAATTTTGGTTCATTTTGATGGGCAGGATTTTTGAAATATGACCTGGTGACAATTATAAGTTTTCTTTTTGTGTTCAGTTTAGTATACATGCACTGCCTCCATATTGGGAAATTTTGTCACGGCCAAACCTGAATAAAATACATATACACACAACATATTGATTGCATTTTCCTCTTCTTTCATTAAAGACAAGACAAAAAAATAGCATTTCTATAAACAATTAATCCAATTTTGTACAAAACACTGCCTATTCTATTACCATGCAAACAAAAATCAATGCTACGTCATTATCCACTTGGTTTTCTGTCTATAGAGATATTTTGAATATAGATATTATAATCCATTTTGCTGATATGGTGCACCCCCTAGTTCTCGATGTGGCCAACTTTGCTTAGTAGGTGTACACGACTGAAGAGACCCGCACATTTGGAAAATATTGCACCTTCACGATTTTCAAATAGACTTTTTTGCATGGTTTTTTAACAGCTTTTTATGCCCTCACCTGATTTAAGCCCAAATCAGTGCCCTTATGTGTAAAATAGCACATTTATAATACAACCACACTGAGTGGTTTTATTCCAACAAGACACACATTCGTGTTAAACACAAAAACCACCTGGAGTCGATGCCCGTGACATCCACCTTATTTGACTGTTTGACTTTGTGGTTTTAATATAATGAGTCATGAATCTGTTGGTATTCATGTAATAAACATCATTTGTTGATTAAAGTTTAAGGGCCGACTCAGAGATTTCAACGATGAGGGCGCACTCAATTTTTCAAAACATCTTGTTTTTTTTGCATGTCCCGGATGCAGGGGAGTGCCGGCGCAAGCTATGCGCCAGGTGCGCGATTGCCCCCCACTTTTGAGAGAGGGAAATAGCAAAAAGAGGGAAAGAAAGAGGGGAGATAGGGAGAGCTCAGAGAAACAAAGAGAGGAAGATATCGTGCGAAAGGTGAATTTGAAAGTTTTCAACACATACATTTTAATTTAAAAAAAAAACTTGCCCGTGGTACCAGAAAAAAATGCCCTGTATATACTTATTTTTGGAAAATACTCTATAACCCTAAAATTTTTCAAATTTTAAAAGTGAATACAGACCAAATTAATTGGCAGGGCTTCTCAGAATTGAGAATGACGACACTTGTCATTGTACTTCGACCAATATTGTACTACCTTTACACCATGCATGGAACGGCCCGTGCACCAAATTTGACGTGCTGTCATTACAAAATTAGCCTTATCACAATATACAAACACAGTTTAGTTTCTCCTTTTCAGAAGAGACCGTTACTCAAAGTAGGCCTATATTACTATTTTTATAATTAATTGCAATTAAATTGGGTCTATCACTATTAATTAGAAAATATGCCCTGATAACTAATACTTCTAGTTTTCGCCCGCACAACCCCCCATCATCGCTTACGCGACACATGCATGCTGCATTGCGGCCATTAAATCAGGCAAAAACTAAAACAATTTGATTTTGCTTTGCAACGGTTTGGTCATTGCATTATAAATAATTGTTACCATCAATATTTGCATGAAAATGTGATTTGGAGAGTGCCAATTCCAAGGGTTCCGCACTTTGCCACACTCTTCCCGCATCCTCGGATAAAAACGTTACGTCGTACTATCCATGGCACTTCCCATCACTATTTTTACTTTTTAAACCCGTTAATCATATACCTATGCATTATTTCAAATGTTTGTATCAATTCATGGAAAATGTGGTTTTGGAAAATGAACATCGCCCCACCAAAGGTTCCGCACTTAGTTATGCTTAGTTCACCAAACTTAAAACAATCCCCACATGTATATATAGACAACGTTGATCATACCTACAGAGTGGTCCAAAAGTTTTACACTTTTTTTTGTCTTAAAACCTTCTCAAAGTGGGGTGGAATATCAACATGTGGAAATTCATTTGAAATATTTTATTATTACCTACATATGAAAACAGAGCTCAAATAACAAAATGGCGGTTGTGGTAGAGAAAAAATAGTCAAAAACCACTTTGCACACTACGTAAGTCTATTGGACAATTTCCATGTTTAACAATAATCCAACCATTGCGTAAACTGTATGCCAACTCAAGTAACAAACTACTGACCACACCTTCAGTTTGTGTAGGTGTTTACCCTTTGGATATGAAGAGAGAAATATTTCAATCATGAACTGAACCAAAGAGACGTACCTTGAACCACTTGAATACACTTTCAAAAATTAATGTCCATTTACAAAAAAATAAGTTGATTTCAATGGAGAGAATTTTTAAATTAAAAGGAGCTTGCATTCTTTTCTTGTCATCACTTCATCATCACTTTGAAAGCTGTAGAGCTCTACAAATACGGCAGTAACGCACCTGAGGAAAGTTTTTTATTACAGAAGAGTTATAAATACCAGTCCCATGACGGGGGTGCGTTGTTCAATGTTTGAGTGTTATCCTCTTTGGCTATCATGATGCAACTAAGCGGTTTTGCACTTTTCTTCCCAGAATGGCGGCCATTTTGTTGGTCCATTTGAGCTTTGTTTTCAACAAACGCCGTATTTCACACCATGTTTTCCAACTTCAGAATATTGTAGTTAATAATTCCGCAAATATTTTGATATGGTCTAGCAATTTGGAGAAATTTGGCATAAGAAAAATGTGTAACTTTTTGGGACCACTCTGTATAAAAGCAATTAAAAAGCATTAGATACAGTGTGGTCAAAAAAAACCCTACCTCAGAATAAAAAATAATTAAAATAGTTAAGAATTGTTTTGCTCACATGTTTGCTTATGGGTTATAAAGAGGATAACCGGCTTATTTCAGAAAACGTTTATATTTGGTGTCATTTGGAAAGTTGGAGAAAAAGTTACGACTATTTTGCTGGAGAATTTAAAAATCCTGTTGGCCGATTTTAGCCCACAAAGTGCCTCGCTTATAGAGAGTAACCAGGCTTCAGAAGTGATTTGATTACAACATTTAACACCAAATTATTGTTAAACAATAGAGGGTGGGAGAGTAATGGAAGGATTATAAAAACAAATATCCAATATTACAAAAGAAAATGCTAAGTAAAAATGTTCAATTTCCCAATAAAAATTTCAAGATAAGCTGGTGTAAGATCACAGTTTACTTTGGTTCAGCAAGACTTCATGGTTTTAACTACAACTAAACTTTGGAGCAAAAAAAAAAAAGTAAACCATAGAAAGTTTTGTATTCCGCTTGACAACAGCAGTGCGATATGAATTTTTTAATTTTAATTCCTTTTTATTTAACAGAAAACTTCAGCTTTAGGTCTTCTTGGCAATTTATGGACGCTGAGTATAACTGTATTTGTGCAAAACAATTACCTTAGATATGTAAAACAAAAATCTCTGAGCAGTTTTCATTTATGTTCATGAACTGCGACATTGGTATGGAGTGATTTTCAACACTAACTGACTCTTTATGATTGAACAATGTAATTTAATTTTTGAGATATTTTATATTATGTTTACACATAGACCATTTTATTCCACTGATATGTTTTTTTTGTCGAAAGAAATCGATCCCTTCTGAAATTGCATGGTGAATTGTCTTTGCTATGTGTTATTGGTATACGTCGTTGTCAGTCTTTCCACACTGTATGGCTAAAATCGTCCAAACTGAATTTTTAGGTCTCTCCGCAATTGAACATAGTTTTCTGAACCCAAAGTCCGAAATACACCAAATAAAAATCTTCTTCTGATAGCCTGTTTATATCTCTGTAAACAACAAAGCAACAATTGAAGCAAAATAACTCTTAAACCTTTGAAGAAAAAAATCTTTCCTGAATGTAGGGTTTTTATTGACTCACACTGTAGACACACTGTAAATTGACCCCCTTAAAAGTGGGATCCAATTTGCATGGGGAAATGTGTTTGGGAAGCGAATATGCAATGTTTCTGCGCTCTTCACGCGGGAGGGGACACCCTCCCGCACCCACCCCCCGGAAAGCTTGATAGAAAACCCTAGATGAACACTTTATGCTTTAATAATTCAAACAAATTAACCCTTCAACTAATTTTTACTTTTTTGATCATACCCTACAAGGCATATTTCAAATTGTTTCGTATCATATTGGGCATGGGAAAATGTTTTTGGAAGCGAACATTGCAAGGGTGTCCGGCTGTCGCGCATGAGGGAACATAATATCCTGGATATAATTTTGTGCCAAAAATCTCATAGATGCCAGGACTGCACGCCGTTATAACCGTACGCTCTGTAAGCTACTATGCTTACACGGACACTCATGCATTAGCCCGCCGCACCACTTCAATTTGGCTGTCCGCCGGCCCTGCAAGTAATATGCTTGTCCATATACTATAATTGTGTGAAATAACAAGCTCAAATTGAAGTCCTTCATATAGAAGATCACACTTTGTAAAATCTGGATCCGGAATTTCTGTTATACACGGTATCCTATGGCACGTAATACTGTGCATTAAAGCAAAATTAGCACTTTTTTTTTTTAAGAGTCCCCCAATTTTTTTCAAAAAAATTGAGATTTTTGACACGGTTGTCATTGGTAACTGGCTAGTAAACTATACCTCTGAATGTTTAAGCTCGAAAATGTCCTTTGTCACAAACGAAGGAATTTGTAATTAGAATTATATCCTATTTGGGACCCCAGCTGTCCCTATTTCAGAGTCAAAGGTTCACTCTTTCCAAGGTATGACCTGTTAAAGACTTGTCCCCGATTCTGTTTCAATTTGTTTCCTATTGACATGAATAACTTTTTATAAGAAGATTTAAAACAATGGATATTTTTTATAGAATGATGGGGATTTTTTAACATGAGCTATATATATGAGTTTGTATTACAGGGAACCTTTACGTTGTTTTTGACATTGGTCGTCGGCACGCCGTAAGGCCATATGCATTGAAAGCCGTTCAATCAAGCACTGGTTTAAGTATGGCCTTGTCGAACGCAGTGCTGCGTCGGAAGGCAATACAGTAATAAAACTAACCCTAATGGCCGCAGTATTTCATGCACCTACTTGTACTTGTTATCTATCTCCTGCAATTCTGTTTCTCGATGAAAATTAAATATTAAGTCGTATTGGAGATATTCTTGTCGGGATTCGTGCTACCATTTGACTTATGTAAATGTCGTATACTATAAATGAGGTTGATTTTTTTTTTCGTAATGTGAAATGCAAAAGATTGATAAGATCATCTGACATCCCGAATTTCATTATGACTCCGTTTTACTATATGATTGGTTGTATGTTTGTTTCCAAGCATGTTTACATAACACCAAGGTCTAACACACAGAGAATCGGGTAGTGTGGGCTGCCTTTTTGTTATTAGCCAATCATGCAGTATGCAAATTAGGTACTTAATATGTTTACATTTGGGGTGATGGGTAAGACACATGCATAATATGGTTTCCAGTACACTAACATACGGTACCTATTTAATGCAATCAAGTCATGCTTTCTGGTTGGAAAGTGAACTTGAGTTTTTACCGTTTTTTTGTTGAATGAAATTCATACATACAGCCATCTTTACATACATAATCCATACCGGGCACACTGAAATCTAAGTGTGCCTTCCAACTATAGCAACATTTCACTGTTGTTTCAGTTGTTGATATAAAATTGGATGGATTGAGCACAATTTTTTTTGAACCTCATAAGCGTAAAACCATCCAATTTTATCATTATTTTGTTTTCAGAATCTTGTGCACCTTGTATTACTATACACATTTTCATTGTGAGAATGTAATAAGACCTGAGCGCAAGAAGTACTAAAGTCCTATTTGATGTTTTGAGTTGACAGTCCTTCAAATTTTAAATATTGTAGGAATTTAATGGAAAGAGAAATACCATTTAAATGTACATGGTGTATAGGAAATAAAAACTTGGGATGCTATGGGTAGGGCCAATTGTGCCTTCGTGCAAGTTGAATTACGTATAAATCAATATATCGATTTGGACTTAAAGGAAATATGTCAAGGATTTTTTGTCAAAGCTACAGTTTGACTTACATTCAATCAAAATATATGTACATACATCACGAATTCCCGAAAAAATAATACAATTTATTAAAAATTACCAAAATAGAGGCATTTTATTTTTGCTTTTTGACATACGACGAAACGGGCGTATTTTTTCGCCACGGCTTCATTGATCGAAAGCAGCGCCAAACTCGTGCGTCAAAGTGATGACCAAACATCGTGTTTACGGTCGAATTGTTATTGCTGACACTGTACTATTGATGGATTAAATAACGTATAATAAAATTAGCAAAAAAGTTACAGAATGACATCTTTTGTTTCATATTTCGTTGTGTTTAATTATTGATTGAAGTGGCAAACACGGCGATATAGATGGTCCACGACGTAAATTAATGGTGGGCTCAATCACTTTGACTCACCATTTGCCTGCGATGTGGAATTTGTCGGAATCGTTTTTCGAGTAAGTTATTGGGCGTGAATTAAAAGGCAAAATACTCCACACATGGTGACACTTTTTTCAACTTATTTTGATTTAATCTGTAATCTACGTTACTTAAAGGTGACTCAGAGATTTCAAAATATATATTTTTGGTGTAGTACTTAAAAATAATCAACTAGCACCAAGAAATCCAACTAAAATGCTTAATATTCCAAATTTAGAGATGAATCGGATTTTTCGTTTTTCATTTCATGCAGTAAATATTTATGCACAATATTAATTGCCATATGCTACCGTGTAATAACAAATATTCCGGATCCTGAATTTTTATACAAAGTTGTGATTTCGATATGAAGGACTTTCGATTTGCAGCTTAGGTTTATTTCATACAAGTGATAGTATATGGCCAAGCATTAACTATATGCAAAAAAACACAATTTGTTTAACATTGAGATGCGCCCCTCACGGAAAATCCTCTGAGTCATTCAAAAAAACCTTTAAGCTTTCCATCCAATACTAAATTTTTCCAATATTCAGATCATGACATATTTCCTTTACGATACTTCTTTCGCTCAAATTGGAGTAATGTACGTTTTGTTGTATTACACATCACAGATTTCTCAAATTCCTAAAAGTGGACTGAACAAGCTCTAACCCCCCATACAGGTTGACTATACCTGGGGAAGTGTGATGCGGGGCAATTGGAATTAACGAGATAACTCAATAGAATTTGAGATTTTTGTTATGTTGCGGATCAGCAAATTGCGATGAATCCTTTAAATATGAGGCCTGTGGTCTGCCATCTTGAAAAGAGCTGTTATGATGCCTCACATGCAAAGTCAATATCGATACTTAAACAGTTTTAAAAGAATTGGAAACCCGATATTAGGACAAAAAAAAAACAAAAACAAGTTTGTCTCAACAAGAAATGTGAAAAAGTGGCAGTGCAAAATGTGTTGTTTTCTGTGGTTTTTTTTAAAAAAAAAAAAAAAAAAAAAAAAAAACAGGGATTTTAAAAAAAAATTATTATTGCATTTTGACCCACTTTTTCTTGTTTTTTTTTTCTGAAATTCTTTTCCAAAATATACTTTCAAGTTAGTGACAAAAACCTGAAAGAAGTGCTAAAAAGACCAATTTAAACAAAATGCATACCGGTACTCTCAGACCAACCTGTTTTTTATTGGCCTTATCTAAAGCAATAAATTAAAGCAACGCTGGGTGAATGGTACGGGCGAGCTCCATATGGATACAGGGGGCCATCATTATCAGGAAACAGATCTAAAATATATTATAGACACCTGTAAATTGGAACAAAGCAAAGAACAAACGCACATAGTCAAATAGTAAAATCACCAATAAATGAGATGGGATAGAATAAATATGTTAGTCTTAAAATTCTACCCTAAAAAGGGCCCCATTTTTTGTTGCTTTTGATCACCATACCCCTTGTGAAACGGTGATGTGTCTTTGATCCTGACACATTGAAGGAAACCAATATATAGAAGGGGTTTTTCTGGTTGAGAGTACAAAAAGCACATGGACATTACAAATCTTCATTTCACAGGTGAAAGTTTCATAATTTACAATACAAGAGAGGTATTGCATTAGTAAAGACAGATTGTCAATTTTACGAAAACATGGAACAATTTATTAAAAATCTACTTTCATAAATGATCTGTCTTTACTATTAACGGCCCACTCAGAGATTTTCTGAGGATGGGTGGCCTAAATTTTCTACTAAATCATGGTTTTTGTGCAGATCATATTAATGCTTGTTCACATGCTGATTAAACCATGGGTAAAAATAGGCCAAAGTCAAATCAATGTCCCTATTGGAAAATCAAACACTTTGTAATAAAATTATGGATCCTATGGTACCGTTATACTCTACATAAATGTTACTACATCAAAATGAAAAATCGATTAACTCAAACTTTGGAAGTTCAGCAATTTTAGGTGACTACTTTAGTTCTAGTTGAACTTTTTAATTAATACAAAAATAACACGTTCGGTTCTCGACCGCTAAATCCCCCTGCCGGGAGCGGTTTACCAAATTTTAAATTACTCAGATTGCAATACCCCCCTTAAACACCAAAATCCCTTGAAAACCCAACAACCCCCTTTTAAAACTGGGCAATCCCCCTTAAACTCGTGCAACCAACCTTTTCAACCACAACAAGTCCCACCTTAAGCCCAGACAACCCCCCTTATAAACCCGGACAACCACCTTAAACCCAACAATCCCACTTAAGGCCAGACACCCCCCCTTAAACCAGGACAACGCGGTGCAACGTTCGCGCAATGCATACGCACCTGGGCACCGTCATGCAAATGCATACGCGTCAATGATGTGCCACAAAAACCCCTTTTCTTTCGTATGCGAGTTACCTTTTTTAAACCCCCACGTAATCCCAAAAATCCCTAAACCCCAAACCAACAACCCCCTTAAAGTTGGACAACCCCCTTAAACTCTTGCAACCCACCTTAAACCACAACAAGAACCCTTAAGCCCAGAAAACCCCCCCATTAAACCATGGGACAACCACCTTTTTATCTTACACCCGGACAACCCACCCTTAAACCCCAACAATCCCCATTAAGTCCAGAACAACCCCCCTTAACCCGGACTAACCCCTTTAAAACCAGACAACCCACCTTAACCCCAACAATCCCCCTAAACCCAACAACCCCATAAAGCTGGACAACCCCCCTTATGTCCTGAAACCCGGACAACCCCCCTTTAAACCTGGACAAACCCCCATTCTTTAAACTCGTGCAAACCCACCTTAAACCCCAAAAAAGCCACCTTCTTATAGCCCAGACAACCCCCCTTTATTCGTAAACCCGGACAACCCCTTTAAACCCGAGACAACCCCCAAAACCAAACCCAACAAACCACCCAAAAACCAAACAACCCCCTAAACGACGGAACAACCCCCTTTAAACCCCGACAAACCCACTCTAAAAAAAATCCCTCTTAAACCCAACAACCCCCTTAAAGCTGTGACAACCCCCCGTAAACCTCTGCGACAACCACCCTTAAACCTGACAACCCCCCTAAACTCGTGAAAACCCACACATTACTTAAAACCACAAAAGCCCCCTTAAGCTCCAGACAATCCCCTTAAACACGGACAACCCTTTTTAAACCCGGACAACCACCTAAACCCAAACAATCCCCATTGCAGTCCAGACAACCCACCGTAAACCCGGACAACCTTAAAACCCAGACAACCCCACCTTTAAAACCCCAACAATCCCCCTTAAACCAAAAACCCCCTTAAAGCTGGACAACCCCCCTTTAACCCGGAATCCTAACCCACCTGAACCTAATCAGCGGCGTGAGAGTATGATTCCCCATCCCTCCATCACAGTTTCATCAAAATCGGAATTATGGATCTTCAGATAGTTTGTTCACAAGTATTTTTGGTGAAAATACCCCAAATTTAGTCCATAAAATATGCAAATTAGCTATTTAATGAGATATCATGACCAGCCCACAAACCTAATCAGCGCGAGAGTAATGAGGTCCCACCCCTCCACAAGTATCAGACAAAATCGGACTTATGGATCTTCAGATAGTTTTTGTTCACAAGCGTTTTGGGTAAACATACACCCAAATTAACTCATGAATTGCATATTAAGTACTCAATTCGCATATGCCACGCCCCTAATCTAACAGATGAGGGGCATGGCAGTCCGATCCCACCCACAAAAGTTCTATCACCATAACCCTTATGGGTCTCATGTTATGGTGTTCACAAGATTGTGTTGGCAAAAATACCCCAAAATTACCTCATTAATTATGCAAATTAGGTACCTATTAGCATATGGCCCACGCCCATAATCTAATCAGGATGAAGGGCATGGCAGCAGTACGATCCCACCCACCAAGTTATCACAAAACCTTATGGGTCTCATGTATCGCCCTGTTCACAAGATTGTGTTGGAAAAAAATACCCAAATTAACTCATTAATTATTGCAATTAGGTAACTATTAGCAGATGCCACTCCCATATTCTAATCAGATGAAGGGCATGCAGTCCGATCCCACCCACCAAGTACATCACCATAACCTGATGGGTCTAATGTTTGCCGCCGACGCCTTGATGATAGAATATCCCTCTATGCTTTTCAAGCCAGGGGGATAAAAATTTTGAATAGCGGAGTCAGTTGCCTTAACTAAATTACTTGCCTTTGTAATGGAATATGATGAGATTATGTCGTTTAATCCCAGGATTGTTGACTGAACATAATGCAAAAAATACACATCGCGGGTTCTCGCAACCGCTAAATCCTCCTTGGCGGAGCGGTTTACAAATTTTTAAATAATCATCTGCAAATACACCCTTAAACCCATGAAAATCCCCTTTATTCTATTAAACCCCAACCCCCCCTTAAACATGGGCAACCCCCCTTAAACTCGTGCAACCCCCTTAAACCACAACAAGCCACCTTAACCCCAGCAACCCCCCCTTAAACCCGGACAACCCCTTTAAAACCCGGACAACCCCTTAAACCCCAAACAATCCCCCTTAAGCCACTAACAACCCCCTAACCCGGGACAAAAAAACCATGTGCAACGTTCGCCGCGCAATGCATACGCACATGCGCGCATACGCATACGTCTGCGCATGTATACGCGTATATTATGTGCCACAAAACCCCCTAAACCCAAAAACCCCCTTAAACCAAAAACTCCACTTAAACCCCAACAACAACACCCAAACCTGGACAAACCCCCCTTTAAACTTGTGCAACCCACCGTAAACCCACAAGCCCCCTTAAGCCCAGACAACCCCCACTTAAACACGGACAACCCCTTTAAAACCCGGACAAGCACCTTAAAACCCCAAACAATCCCCCTTAAGTCAGACAACCCCCCTTAAACCCGGACAACCACCTTAAACCCGGACAACCACCCTTAACCCGGACAACCACCCTTAAACTCGTGCAACCCAACTTAAACCACAACAAGCCCCTTAAGCCCAGACAACCCCCTTAAACCCAACAAATCCCCCCTTAAACCCAACAAAACAAAACCCCCTTAAAGAGGGAACAACCCACTTAAAACCGGACAACCCCATTTCTTTAAACCAAGACATCACACCTTATATCCCCAACAATCCCCCTTAAACCAACAACCCCCTCCTTAAAGCTGGACAAACCCCCCTTAAACCCGGACAACCCCCCTTAACCGGACAACCCACCTTAAAACAATTCAGCGCGAGAGTAACATGATTCCCCCACCCCCCATCAAGTTTCATCAAAAATAATTATGGATCTTCAGATAGTTTGATTCACAAGTTTTTTGGGTGAAAATACCCCAAATTTATTACACTAAATATGCAATTAGCTATTACTTAGCATATCATGCGCCCAAAACATAATCTGCGCGCGAGAGTAAATGATTCCCCACCCCTCCACCAAGTTTCATCAAAATCGGAATGGATCTTCAGATAGTTTGTTCACAGCTTTTTGGGTAAAATCCCCAAAATTAACTCATTAATTATGCGAATTAGGTACCTAATTAGCATAGCACGCCATAATCTATCAGATGAAGGCATGGCAGTACGATCCCACACCACCAAGTCACTCACCATAACCCGTATGGTCTCATGATATAGCGTTCACAAGATTGTTGGGTAAAAATACCCCAAAGTAACGTCATTTAATTATGCAAATTAGGTACCTAATTAGGCATAGCCACGCCCATAATATAATTGAAGTGAAGGGCATGGCAGTCGATCACACCCACCAAGTCACCTCCACCATAACCTTAGGTCTCATGTTCTTCGATGTTCACAAGATTGTGGGTACAAAGTACCCCAAATTATTAACTCATTAATTATGACAAATTAGGTACCTAATTAGCCATATGCCACGAACCATAATCTAATCAGATGAAGGGCAGGGCAGTCCGATCCCACCCACCAAGTTACATCACCATAACCCTTAGGGTCTCATGTTATCGCCGTTCACAAGTGTGTGTTGGACGCCGCCGACGCCGGCGCCTTGACTGATAGAATCATCCCCCCTTCTGGCTTTTTCAAGCCAGGGGGATAAAAAACCTAACTTCTGATGTAGTAGAGGCCATCTGCGATTCAACCTTGAAAAAATTCTAATAAATAAAAGGACTTTTTTGTATACTTGTAAGGGACTATATGTGAATTATTTGAAAAAAATTTGTCCGGCCTTCGGGCAGCTGCGCTGGTAAGATATTCAAGGGTCAAGGTCAAGGACCTTTATAAGACATCATGGCTCATAACTCCTTCAAACCATTTGGTCTAAAAAGCACAAATGAGGTTTCTATACCAAGGTTTTGGGGTCAACAAAACACAATAGCATATAGGAAAAAACGATCAAATGCAAACCCACCACTGATGTTCAAAATAGTATGCACTATCTGCCTGAAATTTGTACTTTAAAAACTTCGTCCCCCTGAATCATTTAAAGGTGTTGGTTAAGACCTTCTCTGGATTTATTAGGTATCAGGCCTACGGACCCTTTTGATTTTGATACAGGTGGATTGGTATACAGTCCCTATTTCCATTGAATTATCAAAAAGGGTTCCAATAGTCTTCAATTTGACGTAAGAGTAAGTTTTATGAAGTAATAATCATGGGAAACTGATTTCTCCGAGTGTTGCTAAAAATAAGGCCAATTTCAATTTGAGTTAAAAATACAGGAACGTGGGATTTTGTAGGTGGTTGGGGGGAGGGATTATGAAAGGGAAAACTCAAGTTTTGTAACATACACAGGAGGTATAAGTGCATTAAAGCAGAATAGTTTGAATGAAGTGACAAAGAAAAATATTATAAGGTGGCAACAATCCCTTCCTCCAAAAACTGAGTATTGTCTCCCAATACAAAAGTTTAAGGTTGCGATGAAAATTAATTTTGCGCTAAAATGAAAGCAAAATGATTGTCCAAATTAGATGCAGCCATTAGGTGTCAAATTATGTGTTTTAGCTGGCCGGATGAAAAAAACTGGTGGCAGGGGGTAAACACCCCACCCCCAGGGAAGACGAAGGGTTTTACCGCAGACCTTCACTAGTGATCTTTGCACTCCATATGAGGCAAGGAGTTCCAGTCAGCCTACCTGTTCTGACATATCATCACCCTGACAATGGATGTGTTTAAACACCTTGACGATGGATGCGTTAAGTTGGCGGGAGCCTAACCTATTTCTTCGGGGGCAGGCCGCTGACCAGCCTCCGTGGCCCCTCATCACCACATAAAAACGTCCTGAGTTAGTTCGCTTGTATTTCTGGCATGCGGCACTGATCCAGTGGGCAGGGGAAGGTAATGGTTGTCCGCTGCGACAATATGAAGCTGGTTGGTGACCATATAAACAGGAAGGGGTGTGCTAATCAGTCAAAGCCTTATGCAGGGAGATTCTAAGCTATTCGTGTGGTTATGAGATGGGGACATCGGGCTGATCGTCTCCCGTTGTTTCGGGAGGGGACAATGGTTTGCGGACAGCTCCCAGGAGGTGGGTCCCTAATCCCAGGGACACAGCAAAGGTTAGAGGCCGTCGGTTAGAGTGGCAGGCTCTAGCGAACTTGCAGTTGGCCGCACAATCTTCTAGATGGTGGAATGTCCACAAGTGGATCTGTTCTGCCTCAGTCATGAATCGGCAGATTGTGGCATATTAGAGGCCTACTCTTGACCGGACGATAACTGGGCAGTCAAACAGGAGCATGGCGCGGACCGCGTCAGGATTGATAGCCTATGATTGATCATAGCTTCTCCAGGTTGCAATGAGCCCAAAAGTCCTCGAGTGGCTCTATCTCGAGGACTGCTGGTCATGCTGGTAGCCCATTATGTCCACGGCGCTGTGGTTTCCCAGGCCAGTTTAGATCTGCTTGTAATGGGAACAGCTTCACCATCTTCAAAAAGGAGGGGGACCTGGTAACTAGGTCCTCCAGCCGACGCGTTCGATTCGTCCTAGAGTGCACAACCCATGATCCGAATCTGTCTCTGGTGCATTTCTGCAGACTGGTACACTGAGGTGGGACTTTCTGAAACAGGCTGCATGCTAATTGTTCAGGAAAATTCCTAGAGCTTAGAGGATTACCATTGAAAAGGTGTGCCGATCTTAGAGAGTTCGATCCCATTGCATTTCTGAGACCGTTGACCAGGTTGGCAATTCCTCAAGGAACTTCAGTTGAGGGGTTTACCTTAGGGTCCTGACTGTCCGAGGTTTCTTGTTTTTACGAAAGCACAGGCAGACCCGTAAACGGGCTCGGTGATGGCATCATGACAAGTTCTTCAGTCCCCTCTTGCCAATCTGGGTGAAGGTATGTTAAGGATCGTCCCCGGTTCGTAGACTTGTTCCGGAGTGGGATTTGCATGGTCTTGACATTCTTGGCGGATGTTGGAACAGTTAAAACCCACCGAAAGCTTAGTCTTCTGGAAACTTCCTAGTGGCTGTGGCTTGTGGCTGTGGCATGTGGCTTGTGGCCATAGTGGGTTCGGATATTAATGCCTTGTCTACGGACGAGGCACACCACTGCTTTGAGCGCAAGGAGGGCTCTATTCTTCCACATGCAGGCTTTTTGCCAAGAATCAGACTCTTTTGGTACCCCGAAACCGGTTTTTTCTCAACGTATCAAATGTGCAGGGACTGGATTGCAGACAGCTCAGAGAAGCCTGCAGCTAGGGACAATTGAGCCACGGATTTCCTCAGTCTCTGAAATGCACACAAATAACACCATGATGGTTGATGGCTTATGGTTAGGGATAGTGTTCGAGCTGCACGGTTCACTCCGGGGGCATTCTATAAGAGGCCTTCATCCCAGACATTGTGGGTACAATGTACGGTTGGAGTTCTAATTCCACTTTCCAACAAGTTATTGTGCATTGTTTTAGTCAAGCGGAGAGGGGGTATCGCCGTCCAATCCCTCTGGGCTGATCGACCCAGCATCTTGACCCAGAGCATTAGGCGACTATGGTGGGGCTTTGACAGAGTGCGTTGGCGTTGGCTACCTTCTGAGACCTTATTCCGCAATACCGATTAAGGCATGCAGTGGAATTCTGTACAAAAGTAAGGCTGTGGAAGGAAAAGCTTAGCACAATACAGGGTATTTCCCCTCTCAGGAGTGAGAGGGCGAATGAACTTGAGTATGATACTTACCCTTCCTACGACTTATGGCTGCTCACGCAATTTGTGATTCTCCACCGCAAGGAAGGTCGTTGGAAGGTTTTTTTGTGTTTTTGTTGGGTTTTTTTTTTAGAGAAACATTTGCGAGGGCGAATCACAGCGCCGCTTTATGTGGTCGGTGATATTTGGTCTGCGTTGCCATATCCCAAACTATTTCGGAGTTGGCTATTTAGCCCCAGTGGTAATGGGTTTGTGTTTTAATAGTACCCAAATGATATATTTACGCAAAAAGGTCACTGCACTAGTACCACACTATTAAATCACACAGGATCATCAGTTCGGGATCGTCAAGACAGTATCACCGATTTGACATAATATTGTTAGCGGTTTCATTATTATAGGGTCAAATATTGTTGTTTAATATTGTACAGACTGACGAATTGACTAATTTAAGTTGAGAAAAACTTGTAAAAATTCAGGATTAAAGTGCTTTCTTGCGGAGAAAAGCAATGATGGATTTTGCATTTGTAAGCCTAACAATATGTTTAATTGTTTTATTGACCACCAAAACATAGGTATAGACACCACCGTTTTGCTTCTTGGCCAATTGGCTGAGCAGTTTGACCCATCACATGCCTTATAAAGGTCCTTGACCTTTGACCTGGAATATCTGACCAACGGAAGCAAACTTAACGGCGGACAAATTTACAAATAGTATGTGGGCTGTTTTCATTAAAGATTATGGTAAATGTTTTGGTTTTAATTTGAACTGTAAAGACTGACGAATTGGTTAATTGTCCCCGCCGAACGATGTTCGGAACGGGGACTATAAAATGGCAGCGTCCGTTCGTCGTTAGTCCGTTAGTCAGTCGTGTCCGTTCGTCAGTTCGTCCGTGATATAAAATGTTAACCCAATGTTGTATACGAATGATCTGGAGTTCCGTAAGGGCAACCAATGATGTAACCTGGTGGAAAGAAGCGGGTGGCTGAGTTATCGAACTGATTAGATTTTGGGCTGAAAATATGCTAATAAGTATCTATGCATAATTTGAAAATTTTCCTGCAAGGCCGGTTTACAAGTTTTGGGTTCGTAAGGCGGATAATGGATGTAACTTCGTGGAAGGAAGTGGGCTGAAGAGTTCCGACCGCCACGATTAGATTTTTGGCGTTATCTTGGGCCCAGTATGTGATGCAAATGAGCTAATTAATATGCAAAAATCAAGGCGTAAGTGATATATTTTGACATGTACAGTGGTACTCAAAAATTCCTGCCGCGGCGTTGAAAGCCTATCATGGGCCAAATCTTCTTTGCATTTGAAAGTATTTGATATGCGGCCAGCGGCGTAGGTATGCAAATGAGCACTAAGTAAAATGCCGTATTGTGGTATCTCTGGAAATGTACGTCGGATATAGGGCAAATCCTTGCACTAAATGCAGACTACTATGACATGGGGGGTGTTGGGGAGGGGTTAGGTATTGCGGAGTAGTTGGGGAGGGGTAGGGTTGGTGTGAAAGGGTGTTGGCGAGGGGTTGTTGTGTTGCAGTGTGTTGGGGAGGGAGGGTGGGGTGTTGGAATGATGTTAGGGAGGGGTGTTGGGGATGGCGCGGGGATGGGGAAGTGTGGGGAAGGGGGTTGGGAGTGTTGGGAGGGGTTGCGGGTGTGGGGAGGTGGTAGGGTGTTGCAGGGGTTGTTGTGGACCGGGTGAGTGGGTGTTGGGGTGGGTTGTTTGGGAAGGGGAAGGGAAGGGTGTTACGGGGTGGTGGGGGTGGGGTGCGGGTGTTGCGGGGGGTTTGGGGTGTGAGGAGGTGTTAAAAAGGATGGGGTGGGGGGGTATTGCAGAGTGTGTGGAGGACGGGGGGGGAGTGGGAGTTGAGGGGGTATTAGGGAGGGGTGTTGGTGGGTGTGGCTGGGTGTTGGGGTGGGTGTGGCGGCGTGTTGGGGGGGGTGTTGCGGGTGTTGGGGAGGGGGTGGGTCGGGGTTGGGGTTTTGAAGGGGGTGTTGGGGATGGGGGGGTGTTGCGGAGTGTCGGGGAGGGGTGGGGTATTGTAGTTGCAGTTATCGCATGTTAGTGATCGGACATCGGCGGAGACATATTTACGCATCGCGGAAATACGAGTGCTTCGCTTGTTTATGTTGGAAAAATGTTGAAAATTTTTGATTTTTTTTAAAAGTGCTTTCTATGTTAGATTAATGATGACTGCATTGTAAGCCTCCAAAAAATGGGGTATAGGACACGTCGACACCATCGTTTTGTTCTAGGCCAAGTGGATGAGACAGTCTAAACCATCATAGGCCGTATAAACGTCGTTGACCTTTGACCTTTGTAAATTAAAAAAAAAAAAAAAAAAAAAAACCGGGAACATTTTTTTTTGGTAATATTATCTATAGGCCCTACCAGAATATACAAAGAGTCCTTTTATTAGAATTTTTTCCAAGTTGTGTATAGGACAGTGTCATAGTACGCATCTACTAATGGTCAGGCAACCATCCATCCCCACATGTGTGCCATTTTTAATAAAATGCATGTTATTTTTTGACCCACTTTTAGGAACAGTTCACAATTCACAAACACATACGACGGAGCTAAAACCAAGACTCCCCAATTTTAACAGAAACTATCTCTAAAAAATATTAATACAAAACAATCAAATTACAGCCACCTCAATGCGTATCATCTTGATCATGTGCCACTGTGACCTATCCTTAGTATATAAACTACTCGCCGCGGTGTAAAATGTAAATTACAGTACACTTTAGAATTAGAGGAGTGGCCAGGGGCCGCCAAGGAGGAGAATTTGCGGGCCCGGGGGAACCTTGGAGTTACAGGCCCCATTCATACAGGCCTCGAAGACCAGGTTTATTCGATTTTTACGGGTCCTGTATAGTATTATTTTGTAGGACCTGGCCCTAGGACTCCGGGCCCAGGGTCAATTACCCCTTTTGACCTCCTCTCAGCGATACTGGGCATTGCACAAATGGTCACTGTAAAGTTCCACAAAAGCATTCAAAAACCTACGAATGATGACCACATTTGACCTTTAACATGTAACCTTTGACCTAATGTGGCATATGTTATAGTAAATACTCAAGGACCATTTTGATCAGGTTTTATGTAAATTTGACCAGCCCTTCTGAAATGGGAATTAAAACCTTAAACTGATGACTTCCATAAAACCACTCAAAACCAACAAGTTGACTATGTTTGACCTTTCACCTATAATGTAGTACATATTCTAGTACTTCAGGGACCCACACATTTAATATAATCTCAATCATACCTTTTAAAATGAAAATGCAACAAATGTGTAACATTTGCACAAGTTACACTTCAGAATGTAAGGATGACAGAATGTCTCTTTAATCCACCTACATAACCTTTGACTCCAATCTGTGCACACCTCATATGGGGCTTGGGTTAGTGCTTATACACACCAAGTTTAATTGGTGATTGTATTTTCAAAAAATGCCCCTTTAATTGGCCCACATGACCTCTCACCCCAATTGGAGTACACCACATATGAACCTTAGGCCAGTGGTTCTTCTGATCAAGTTTGGCTGCAATTGGCCCAAGCATTTGGGAAGGAGTAACAAATTACAAGATTTTCAAAGAATGCCCCTTTAATTGGCCCACATGACCTCTCACCCCAATTGGAATACACCTCATATGAGGCTTGGGTCAGTGCTTATACTGACCAAGTTTGGGGATCGTAGCATTTGATTTGTGGCAGAAAAACGAATGGACAGATTTTCAAAGAATGCCCCTTTAATTGGCCCACATGACCTCTCACCCCAATTGGAGTACACCACATATGAACCTTGGACCAGTGGTTCTTCATCAAGTTTGGCTGCAATTTGCCCAAGCGTTTGACATACATACACATACAGAAATAGTGATTTCTTAGTCTTGCTCTGAGCAAGCTCAGGGGCAAGATAAAATTTTGTCTTGCCCCTACAAGAATGAATTTTTGCAATTTTTGGCAATAATTGGTGAACTGCCAATGGTGGTATGGACGGATTGCATATACTTCATCTAGAAAGCTATAATATACTTAAAGGTTTGGCTACCATAGCTCATCTCGAAACAAAATATGGCCAAATGTTGACCGTTTGGTATAGTGTATCCACACAGACTATTAATGAGGGTATACTTGTGACTTTTCTTTGTTAAAATTAGACAAACAAGTAGCAAAATTAGACACACAAGCCATGATGAATAAAGCAAAACAAGAAATGGAGTCGCACAAGTATATCTCATCAGTTTGCACATCATGACAGACATCACCATTTCATAAGATGGATCTTGCTGGCAATCCGTCCAAAACATTCACAAAACCTGTTTATTAACCCGGTTTGACTTTTGACATAGATTTTGGTATACATTAAATACATTTTGCATGTGTGACCTTTCACCTTTTGTGTAGTGTAAACACAGAATTCTAATATAAACCAAGGCGGCAAACGTCTGTTTTTGAATAGGCCAGTAACGTAACCGAATTCTTTCACACATCATGCATCGCCTTTGTTGTTGCACAACCATCTGCGCATCATCACTGTTGCTGTGCAAGCACACACACAAAGATCTGTGCGTCACATGGTACGTTATCAGTTCTGCATTTCCCATGTTTTATTGTCTGGTTGGCCTATTTTTTCTCAATAATTATGCGAAAACAAATCGATGAAAAAAACTGCCTCCAAAAAGATTTCTGCATTCATAATGCATAAACAAGAAAAGAGCAATGGTGCTGTAGCTCAGCCTTTGGTCAACAGTTCTTCTGACAAAGACTAGTGAATCCCTTTAAATCCATTATTAGTATTCAAAATAATTAAAATTGTCAATTTCAAACGAATGCCTCTTTAAATGGCCCATGTGACCTTTGACCCGAATCTGTGAACACCCCATATGGGCCTTGGGTCAGTGGTTTTTCTGACCAAGTCTAGTGATTACAGCACTTGATTTGTGGCACAAGAAGGATTTTCAAAGAATGCCCCTTTAATTGGCCCACATGACCTTTGACCCAAATTTGTCAACAGTCCATATGGGCCTTGGGTCAGCGGTTCTTCTGACCAAGTCTAGTGATTATAGCAATTGATTTGTGGCACAAGGAATTTATAGATTTTCAAAGAATTCCCCTTTAATCGGCCTATGTGACCTTTGACCCAAATCTGTGAAGACCCCATATGAAGGTGGTTTTGAGGCACATTTTTCTGCTTGGAGGTGGAAATTTCCAGGTGAGCAGGCAAAAAAGGACTAATTTTAACATGATTTTCAAGCACTCTGCCACCTGTTACGCTACTGACCTTTAGATGAGGTTTGACCTCTTCTTCCTTAACATCCTTTACACTTCTTTCAAGAATGACTGTGCTCAACTTATTTTGGTAGAAGTAGCACCATCTTTGAAAGACTTATAAATGACCACTGACCTCGTCCATAGAATTCCAAATGACAAATGTCACGAAGATCATTCTCAACAAATTTGGTAAAAAACATCCACTTCTAAAAACCCATATGATGCATTTCAAGGTTAATATTGGCTTGCCATGGGCTACAAAGTAGCAGTCCCGTGTTAATGAGGTAGATGATTAATATGCTTCCATTTACCCAGACAACAAACATACCACATCCAATCTATCCATCTAGGGACCAAAATGATTCAAAGATGACCGCTTAAAAAGTTCCACCAAGTTCCATGAAAAACCATCAATAACTATATGAGGTACTTCAAAATGCAGGTTTGCCTACAGCATTTCTGATTAATAATAAAGCAACTGCTTACAGACTTAGTCATATGAGGTTTTCAGGGATAACACCCATCAATGAGCACCTCATATGACCCATCAACGAATACCCATACAACCCATTCTGTAGAATTGCTTAGAATAACCCTTTATAGTGTGGTCCCTGGGGGTTTTGACCCGGAAAAAAATTGTTATTGAGCTGATTTTTGCACCAGATAAGCAGGATGCATCACACAACAACATATCCAAAATCACCATAAACCCCCCTTAGGGAAAAAAATTTATCCAAGATGGCCGCCAAATTAGCTATATCTCAGCTTTTTAAGTAGATGTTGATCATTTGAGTGTTTTTGAATATGTTTTTGGGGTCAAAGAATCCAATTATGTACAAATCTAAATCACTGATGACTTCCTTCACGCCAAAATCCAAAATGGCCGCCATTTTATATAATTAGCTATATATCATGTTTTTGAATGTTTTGAGGTTCAAAGAATTCAGTTTTTGTTTAAATCTAAATCATTGATGTTTTCCTTAACTCAAAAATCCAAAATGGCCACCAAAATGGCTGCCAAATTGCTGCCATTACATATAATTATCTTCTCACTGACATATACTTTCCTTAGCAGTCTCCTGCAAGGAAGCTTGGTCAAACTGTCGCATATAGGAAGGTTGTTTAAAAGCAATAATCCTGAAAAGTAGTAATTTTAGTTCATCTTTAGTCTATTCGAAAGAATGACTTGGGTGTTATGTTATTTGAACTTAATCAGAATGCAATTTCCTAAAACTGCGCAATGAGAACCAGTACGCCACTGAATATAATACTCATTCAAAAGAATGGTTTAAAAAAGTTTAGTACAATGCAGTTTTCATATACTGTTCACATAAACGCATGATTAATTATAGGCCTACACACGAACGTCTTGCCAGAAATGGGCATAGAAACAATAGGCCATATATTTCTATTTTTACAACCAAGTACCAGAAATGGAAACTGGAGTGTGAAAGAAATATATAAAAGATGAATCCCAGAAATTGGGAGAAAAAACATTTGGGTGTGAAAACACCTCAAGAGGACTTCCTATTGCATAATTCAGGTTCCGTCTTTTGTACCCGTCCCTTTTACAAAATTTCTCTTTATTTATATCTATTTTATTCACTTATTCATATTTATTCATTTATAATTATTTCTTGTCATTTTTATTATTCGCTTATACATATTTATTTAGATATGAATTTGTTTCTTTACCCCTCGTTTTCCTTGTTCTGAAGTTGAGATAAAGCAAATTATATGTAATGGCGACCATTTTGAATTCAACATAAAGGAAAACATGGATAATTTAGATTTAGACTAAAATCATCAACACATCTGCTTGAGAAGCCAGGATATAGCTAATTATATGCAATGTCAGCTATTTTGGTGGCCATCTTGGATAATTTTTTTTCCCCAAAGGGGATTCATGGGGATTTTGGATATGTTGTTATATGATGTATTCTGCATTTCTGGTGAAAAAAATCAGCTCAATAACAATTTTTTCCACGTAGTATGTGTATTTCTTCTTCAGGGACTATACTATTAGGATTTAGTCATATGTTATTGCCAATAGGCAAATGAGACAAGCATTTTGACAGATCACAGCAATGACCTGACAATAGTCATGTCCTCACAGAGGCTGGAACTCCGGGGTTTAAACTCTGGAGTGTTGATCAGGGTTTTTGACCGTGTGGACGTATTCAGAGTTTTAAACTCCATAATTTTAGCGGAGGTTTATCCCTTAAAAAAATGGGGGCGTAAGCTCAAAACTCGATAACACTCCGGAGTGTTTTGGAGTGTCGTATCGTGTGGACAGCTTTGGGTGATAAGTGAGTGGAGGTGACCTCCCAAGGTCATCTTTGTTGACAAATTCCTGTGTTTGAATATCAGGCGATGGCTTCCGGTATGTTGACTTCTACTCTACCCTCTGATATGAGAAGTGGAGGAGAATAGTCAGGGGTATGATTTCAAGTTTTGGCCATGTGTAGACACAACTTGGAGTGAAGTAAATAATTGGATTTAATTTTCACCTCCGGAGTTTCAAACCCTTGGAACTTTTGTGACCGTGTGAGCATAGCTAATAGCTCAGCAGATTTATCTGCCGAGCTAAAAACATTAAAAATATACTTTATTATATCAATTCTAAAATTTATCTTGATGCCAGATACATCTATTTCCATAGGTGTAGGTAATACTTGTGTTATTGTATATGTACACAGCCAGATTCTCAATGATAAGTCATTCTGTGTATACTCCCAAGTACACAGTACCTGTACTGTCATTGGTCAGTGACAGGCAAAACACTGGCGCTTTTAGACCATATGGCATATTCGCTCCGATGCCATTTTCGCATGCAGTGGGAGGCAAAACAACAGCAATGGCAATTAATAATTACATAACACAAAATATTCCTATATTTGATTAGTGGCTACTACATCACATAACATGAAAATATTCCTACTGTTTTGCTGATATTTCATGGCAGGGAAAATGTTACTATTGCCCTGTGATGATGTAGTAGCTTTATACAGCAAGTCTGCTTTTCCCTACGTCAGCATATCATTGATATCTCAACATTAGCCATACCACTACATACACTCATCGGCAAATATATTTTGTCTGCTCCTAGTTTAAATGTATTAGTATGATTAGTGCTAGAAGAGAATACTTTTGTGTTTAATGTTTAAAAAAATATTCCTGCTCTAAATTTCCCTCATGAGCAGTCGATATTTACAAAATAGTGTATGTGCTATATAAATCCAACCATGGTCCAAAAACACAGGTATTCTCAAATAGATAATATGAAATGCCACTTTCTGGAATAAAATAATAAAAAGTGCCACTATTTAATGGGCCATTCTTCGGGATGTCACACATGTGACCGAACTTTATTTGCCTCCCATGACAAAACAAATAATCTAGCAAAAGTGGAAACATTATTTTGGTTAGATTTTGTCCAAACCTAACCAAGAATAATGTATCCACTTTCGCTAGATTGAATGTTTTGTCATGGGGGCATAATTAACAAGTTTGGTCACGTTTGTGACATCCCAAAGAATGGCCCAATGGGAAAGCAATATATGAGTGTGGCATTTAATGGTGAGGTCCTTTGATATATCGAACAAAAATAAAACATTCTGAATATCTACAGTAAACAGTTCTGTTTCTTTTAAAAGCACATTGTATATTGAGCTCATCAGTTAAAAGGGACCACCCAATAGAGGTTGTGCGTGTGACGTCATTTCGTATTTATCAGCGAGTCATAACCATGTTTACGGTACTCTTTACGGCATATACATGGTATAAAACGTGCAAAGCATTGTCAGAACTTTTTGTTTTAATGCAGTTTGTATTTCGTAATCATCCTTTTTCATTATAAATTGTATAAACCTTGCCTTGTAATTCATAATATTGTCACGAGGTATAAGCACGTTAGTGTCAATAGACCTAACGGGGAATTCCTCTTTAGCTCTATTCACTGCGCACAGTTTGTGACATTAGAGTTCGTGACAAATTTGGTGGCAGCGGTGGGATTGAAATGACTGCAGTTACGTACCTTGTATCAAGGAGGCAGGCGTTTAAGGCCCGGGTCGTGCCTTGTAAGGACGGGGAGTAATGTCACGAGGTATAAGTATGTTAGTGTCAATAGACCTAACGGGGAAGTCCTCTTTAGCTCTATTCACTGCGCGCTCGACTTGAGACCGAGGGGTTGCGGGTTCGAGTCCCGGTCTTGGCGGGTCCGAGAAATAAGTCGCTGGTATACCTCGGTTAGTAATTAGAGTTCGTGACAATATCGTATAATATCATATAAATGGCAAACTGCTTCTTGATACCACTTGAAATATAGTACAAGTAGAGTAAGTTCCGAAACATTTCAACAGAGTGTGCGTATGTTGGTCAACACTCAACAAAGTGAAGGCCCTGGGGTGAAGGCATGACTATATAGTTGGTTCTAGAACTTTTAAGTTAAAAAATTAAAAAAAAAAATATTTTGTAGAGTTTACATGTACATTGTAATAGCTTGATAGAAGAAACAAACTTCGAAGCGAAATAGCTAGGACTTTTTTGCAGTCGGTCAATCAAATTTGTGAACAGACAGTGCTAACCGAGATCTGTGAGACCGGGAAACAAGCCCCAAGTTTCTATCAATTCTACTGGTTCCAAGCTGTTCTACAAGTTACTGCCTGATCATATATGATAGGTCCTATGAGCATGACAAGATTCTATGCGATCCACGTCAAAGTAAGGTTAAAAGAACACAAATTTAAGATTTATCATGTATCGTACACCAAATATCCGAGGGAACATGTGAAGACGACCAGTTAAACTTGAAAGAAACATATGATATTAATTTGAATTTAAAAAATAGTTGTCAAAACCTTAACTTCGGCTTAGATCGAAATGTTTGTTTTTTTTAAAAACAAAATCAAACAGCTCCCTGCACGGGCGTGTCGCGTCAGTCACATCATCACAACCGGTGATGCGTGGTGTTTTTCAAGGGCTCATTTCGGCCAAGCGTGCACATACAAATCCCACTCCACAGCACTGCATGAACAGGCTGCCAAAATGCCAGGTTGTACTTCCAACTTAATGTGAATTTCATCCAACATATATTTTGTAGTGTGGCATATTTTAAATATTTTCACCTGTTGTTGGCCCAAAGGAGTTCAAAGACGTGTACTGAGAATATATTTTGTGACATATTTCATTTATACACCAATTTCTAGAGTAGGAAGACTAACTTTTTCCTCCGTTGAAGGAACTCCATGTTGACGCATAGGCCTAATAGCATGTTGTTTTTGTTAGCAAATCTCAAATTATTAGCTACTATTTCCCTGAAAAGGAAAGGTGTTCCAAACAGTGTAACACTAAAGCTCCATCTGCTTTTTTTCTTTTTAAAAAAACTGCTAAGTGGGTAAAAAAATAATTTGTCATAAGCAGTGGTGTTTAATTACGCTTGATCAGGCCGATCGATAATAAGACGCACAACCTCTGTGATGTGTAAAACCAGTGTGTTTTTTTATGGTTTTTTTAGCATCAACTTCTCAGCAGTGTGGCAGTTCAACACGGGGCCGAGTACCTGAAGTACTTCCATTAAGAGTGTTTTTGTTTCTCCTGAAACCTTTAAAAGGGGCACTATCAAGAGATCCATCCCAAAGGCGTCAAAGACATTTGAAATTTGCCAGTAGCAGTAGATTTCTTCATTATATGTTATTTTTCCAAATGGAAGTGTTTACAGAAAGGGAAGAAAACAGCTAGAGTTCAAAAAATTTGAATTGCTCCATTAAATTATGTGTTGCACTATGGTCCGAATGGACTAAAATAGTCCAATTTTGTCCTTATTTGGTTGTTTTTGGTATTATAACTTTTGGGTAAGTTAGGATGGGTACTTGATACAGCCATGAAGAAAAATAAGATTTTTGGGGATTTTTTTCTATTTTGTGGATTAGCGAAATCGCTAGATGAGTGCGACTTTAATAAATCACATACTGTGTGTAAAACATCGTAAATTTAATTTTAAGCTTACATAATTTAACAAAAATGATGACAAAAAGTTTGACTGTTTACCACTACTGTCACCACTACTGTTCACCAATAGCAAGTTATAAAGAGGACGGTTCTGCTAAAAGGGTGCCACTTCAAAATAAAATCTACCCCCCCAAAATAAGCCCACTGATTTGCACCACAGTGTATGGGCAGGACTTGTTTTAAACATCAAAAATGATGGCATGTTGTGGGATACTTGAGGTAGAGTGGAAGTCTGGAAAACTTGACTGCTAATGCAGAACCAATCCCGGACATAATAATTAATCTGAAGAAAGACAAACAAACAAACGACAAATTAAATAACAAAAACAGGTCAACTGATCAAAGTTTGTCAGTTTTGAAGAGTCACATTGTTAGCAACCCTTGAATGAGCCTTGATGACCTTAAAGCGAATGAACAGCACATTTTGAAGAGTGCCCCCAAGTTTTAAAAATTTGATAGTTATTTGCCACATTATGTGTATTGCTAGGAAAACTACACCTGACCACGAGGAATGCTCGAAATGCGTATTTATCATAAAATCAGCGATTTTTGTAGATTAGAATTGGGAGTGCCGATTGTCTTTAACGCAGAGCTGGAGAAGTGCTAAGTTTATGTCCGTCTATGAGTGAAATAGTGCCACCTCAAGGAAAAAGGACCTCTAACTTGACTGTCTGACGCCATAAAAGCAACTAATGGCTGAGCGAGACAAGCGCGCATGGCACTATTTCGTGCGAATTCATATTGGAAGGGCCAATTCCAGCAGCCGTTGAATTAGTTATACAGTATGATCTCCGATATTAATATTCTAACTTCACAAAATTCATTCCTTTGCGACACAGACATTTCGAGCATTAACCATTCAGGTATAGTTTACTAGCAGTACAAATGCAACCATGTACAAATCTCAAATTGTTGAAAAAAATTGGGTGTGCTTTCAAAAAAAGTGATGTATTATTGCTTTATTAGTGCTTTAATAATTGTTTAAAGAGATGAGGACATTTCAGAAAGAGCACCCCCAATTTTTCTATTGAGCGATACGAAGCAGGCAAGTTCAAAAAAAACCCCCACCCCAAAAGGTTTTGAGGTTTTCCTTTAGTAGTTTGTCCAAACTTTGGGAAACGTCTCGTAGGTGGTCTATGAGATCCAGTACAATGGAGAGAATTTGTATCCTCCAAAAATCTCCTCGTGTGGATAATGGATTAATGAATCCAGAAGGGATAATTCTGATAACAGATTGGGAAAAGTAATCCCAATGGGCAAATAGGAAATATTCAAGCATTTTCAGCAATAAACTTGTTGTTTCTTATTGAGCAAACGAAAATTTATCCAGATAATATTTTGCCGGGAATAATTCCTTTTCTACCGATTAAGGTACTGTGCAATTTTGATGGTATTTTAAGTTTTGTAATATTTCCTGTAAATGTGGCATGGGCCACGATATTGTAATGTAAATATCGAAAATACTCGCATTGTTGCTAATTGTAAATTATCCAATTTTGAAAAATTACTTTTTTCCTAACTTTATACTTACTGACTTCTAAACATACTATAGCTTATTCCCGGCCTAGGACCTATATACCGCCCAAGATTACAATCAGATCTTCGTGCATAATATGCAGCCCAACCCCTATTGTAATCATCTCACTTCCCCAGTTTTAATTTCCTACAAAGTCCCTCAATGTGAGGCTAGGAATAACAGTGGGGATGGTGGGCAGGATTCTCAAGTCCGTAAGTATAAAAGTTTAGGAAAAAATTTCAAATTGGAAATTTACATTTCCCTACACTTTTTACCCTTAACACTCCTAACAATTACTATCAGCCATCAAATCCACAGCCTATTGGAGGTGGGAGTTCTATATATCACACACAACCCCTCAAATAATCAATGTTGTATACAAGATTCGCACATTGCTATCCTCCAAACAAAATGTCTACACTCACAAGTACTAAATGATACAAGCCCTTCATATTGTGTACATATAAGAGTAAAGGTCAAAGTCTCTAGAACCTCTAAATTCCAACAACATCTGACCTATCATACTCTAGTACGCTCATGTCCGTTTTGTATGCAATATAAGTCCAGGGCCAGAGCTAAACTCTTCAGGAATCCCACTTTGAAGGTCAAGGAACATTTTTGGTTGGTAACATAATTCCCACTGACCCGAAAATGCGAAAGGGGCCATTCCCCTTTTTTCGGGGGGCACGCCCCTTTTGAGCGAAGTGCTACTGACTGTATCTACAGAACCGTTGAACCTATGAGGTTGAGAGACCACTCAAATGTGCAATGGGCCACATTATGGAGGGGTCAGTAATATATTTTATAGTCCAACAAGTCAAGATTTAAGAACTTGGCAACAACACTGATTCTCACGACCATATCGCGCACGATACAATTATGATGAATTCATATGTTTCATGGCCAAAACAGGAAGGGCGTTCACCATACACCCGTGGATTTTGCTCTAACTCTACTCAGGGAATATTTTTTGGGGTAGCTAAGGATAGGTCACAAATAGAAAATTCATGTTCCTTTCCGTATCTCAAAGAAATGGCACCCGCACAATGGTAATTCAGGTGAAAACCGTGCTTTTGTAATTGCTGTTATAACAGTGCATTTAACTCACAACTCAATCAGCTATGTTTGTTATTTGCACAAGTTTTTGACCATTTGGATTTCACCTGGAGTATAATTACATTTTAATGCTACTGGCTATAGAGCTTTTCGTTTTCTTTCAGGGGGGGGGGGGTCGAATGGCCATTGTAGAAGTGAAAAATATATGTTTCCATTTTATAGGACTTAAATTTAATGTTAAGAAGTTAAAGTACCCTTCAGCAGCAAAGTTAATGCGGCTGAAGGTCTTTAATTGATCTAAAAGCAATAACTGCATCTTGTGAACCATTAAAACAAGGGGGGGCATAAATAAGATCCCCCCGGTATGCAGTTAAAAAGGTCACTAAAAGATAAGCTGCACTTAGACCGGCACGCCACGTGTTGGGCTAGCGACTTCCTACCGGTGTAATTTGTTTGTTAGGGCCTAATGGCAAGGTGTAAAAAGCTGCTGAAAAATCTTTAACTATCTAAATGCACTAACTACAAAACTACAATGCCGGTTTCCCTTGAAGCAGGCTAAAATTTCATGACCCCTAACATTTCATGGGCCCACCCCTTATGTGGCCAATGCAAAGTCGCTAAAAATTACCACAATTCTTTATTCCGCACTAACATTGGGTAGCCAATGGAGGAGGGCAGTGGGCAGCTGCCCCCCCCCCACACACACAGACCCCCATCTCGAGATGGGGAGCAAAACTGGAAGGCAAAAAGGAAGAGAAAAGGAGAAAGGAACAAAAACCGAGGGAGAAGATAAAGGGGAAAGAAGGAGAGAAAAAGAGAGAAATAGGAATATAGAATTGGCAAAGGAGAGAAGAGAAGGTGAGAAAAAGAACGAGGAAGGGGAAAGGGAAAAGAAGGACACAGGACAAAACTAAAAGCTTTACACACTCATCACAAATATCAATTTAACACTCTGAGAGTATACTATTTTTGAATGTGCCAGTGTCTCTTTAAAGAGTGCAATAAGGATTGGCTCAAAATGTTTCATAATCTTGTAACATCACAGAGCAGTGCCTTCTTGTCAGATCAATTTTTATATGGAAAATTTAACCATTATTCCCAAATGTCGCCCACCTTTAAAGATCATGTAGCAATTTACCTATTGACGGAACAAAGCCATGCTAAAACAGGAAAATAAGTTGAACAAGTTTTGATTGTTTTAGCTGCCAAAAAGGAAGTCGAAAAGAACGTGTAAGTTTGTAAAGAGGAACTTAGATGGCACTTAAAAGTCCAACTATTCTCTTAACAAATGGTCCCCCTGGGAAAAGAATCATCACGAACGTGGTGGGGATAGCGACTTCTACGTTATTTTTGTAGGCCTAATGGCAAGGGTAAATCTGCTGAAAAATCTTAATAATAGAAATGGCACTACTCATCCGGTTCCCTGAAGCAGCTAAAAAATTTCAAAAATGAAAAAAAACATGACCCCGCTAAAAGCTCGGCCCGCTTTTGTGGCTCAAATGCCAAAGTCGCTAAAATTAACCCCCAATTTTTTACGCCGCACTCCCATTGGCGTAGCCCATGGAGGAGGGGCAGGGGCCAGCCTGCCCCCCCACACACACACGCAATAAATCGAGAAGGGAGCCAAAAACGTGGAAGGGAAAAAAGGCAGAGACGGAGAAAGAAAAAAAGATGGAACAAAGAAAGGGGAAAGAATAGAGAAAAAGAGAGAATGGAGAAGAGAAATGGCAACGGATAGAAGAACAAGGTGATAAGAAGAAAAACGGGAAGGGAAGAGGGAAAGAAAAACAGAATTTGACCCAGAAATCACTAATTTTTTTTAGGCTTTCTAAAATGGCAAAAACCGCCGGAACCTTACGGGAGGCTCCGCCCTCTGGACCCCCACCCCTCGTACATTAAGCATCCCTCATGTAAGTACAATTGGGTAAGTTTAGCGACTTTTTCATTGCGGACCACGGGGGGGGGGGCAACTTTTTTTTGGGGGCATGGAAATCTTTGATATTTTTGCCTTGTTCATGGCAGTTAGTGCTTTTAGATAGATCATTTAACGACCCTTTAGCCAGCATTTAACTCTGCTATGATATCCCTATAATGATAAAAATATTTCCACTTTACAATGGGGCCATTTTGACCCCTCCCATCAATGAAAAACGAAAGGATACCATTAAACATTGCTGATTATAATCCCAGTTGAGATCCAACGGTCATATTTTGTGGCAATAACAAATGTCCATAACTTAGCTATAACTGATTGAGGTTTGGGACAATACACGGTTAATAAGGGCACGTAAAAATGCACGCAGCACACGTTGGAGCTATAGAGAGTACCCCAGTTTCCTCCAAAGGTCACAAACATTTGTTACGGGCTGCGATTTGAGAACGGAAAGGATATGAATTTTCTGTTTGGGACCTACCCTAGCTAACCCCCCCAAAATTATCTCTGAGGAGAGTTAGAGCAAAATCCAAGGTGTTGTTTAACTCCCTTCAGTTTTGCATGAAAAACTTATTAATTCATCATAGTGCGGACGTTATGGTGTAATCAGTTTTTGACAATTATCCTTAAAACCTTTGACTTTTGGATCTAAAACTGTATACTAACCCCCATAATGTGGCCATTCGCCTATTTTTGAGTGGTCTCTCAACCTTCTAGGTCCAAAGGTTCTGTAGATACAGTCAGTAGTACTCGCTCAAAAAAGGGGCGTGACCCTCCAAAAAAGGGGCGTGGCCATTTTCAGCATTTTTCGGCGTCAGTGGGAATATGTTACCAACCAAATATGGTTCCTGGACCTTCAATTAGTAGATAACTGAAGGATTAGTTGGACTATAATGAATACAAACCCCCCCCCCCCCAACCACCATGAGCTTAATAGAGTATCAGGATTCTGGCTAACAATTATGTTCGTACAAAAACAAACTATTTAAAAACTATTACTGCTCCAAAGGAAGTACAACAATCACAACTCTATGGGATTCCAACTTTCCCAAGCCAGTCCACTGGAGAGACCCTGGGAAAAAGAAGTCTTATCCCTTGCATGCACAGGTATAGCATTAAAAATGACATTCTGAGGAATTGGAGCTCAAAAGAACTTGCAATGAATTATAAATGAGCCAAAGATGCCAAAAAATGCTATGCTCACCTCTCGTGGAATGCGGACAACAGTTGTTTTACTGACACTGGGTGATTTCTATTTGAAAAAAATACCCACTTGAGTACATGAAATGTTCCTTTGGCTGGTCACAAACAATTAAGACTTGGTTAAAAACATGCCCTTACGGGGTTTCTTTCAGCCAATAAAATTCTAGTAGAGTTATAATTGAGCCTAGCTACGAAACTCTAAGTATCCCTCCTATCTCAATGAAGTCTGTCCACAGATAGGCCACGTAATTGTCACTTATGGACCTCACTCATATAGCAGAGATTACTGTCAAAAAGGGCAATATTGTCCGTCCCTAACGTCTACTAAACTCAAAGGTACAAATGATTCCTATATCACATTCACAACTATTAGATGGCAAATTCTAATTGCCAAATCAGTGATCAGTGATTTTACTATAGGATTTGATAAATCAGAAGAGAAAAGAGCAAACACGATAAAAAAAAAAAAACAATCATAAAAAATCAGATGTTTGGCATGTTGTTCTGTAACAAAACAAGTACAGGATCTAACATACCTGCAAAAAATGATAGGACCAGAAGCACCTAAATAAGGACCAAAAATCGGAAAAAGTTTTAGTCATTACTTCCATTCGGACATTACTACACAAAAACACGTACATTGAATGGAGATTCCTTTATCGGTAAATGTTCATTGTAAAAGTACTTATGAGAATTCTACAGGACTTATCCTTCACTTTTAAGCTATTCTGCAAATTAATAGATTTTGAACTCTTTCGGATAAATCAAGGATAGGGTTTAATGGAGGCCTCGATGGACACATTTCGGAATCAGTTTGCCTTTAGGTCTTTACCTGTTTGACAGGAGTAGTAGTTCCTTGGTAAATGTTAGGGAATTACAGATATGGCTTTTCCATTAACCAGCCCGTGTACTAGTTTAAAAAACTCTCTTGTCAAAAAAATCTTACCAGAAATCTGGTTAGTTGTATATAATGCAGGAAGGAATGGGTTAAGGAATACCATCTATTGACTTGTAGTTGTAGGTAGCCTTTTTTTTTTGTTTTTGCTTGGGTGCCTTGCTGATACCACAATATTTTAAGTTTTTTTCAGAAAACGCCTTCCCGGGGACTGTTTTTAAGACCACTTGGGTCTGGGTGTGACCATTATTTGGGTTAATAACATTGTGGGTTTTTTGTAAATTTATATAGCCTCTCCTATTGGTTATGGCAAATAAAATCAATGCGTGGTCATTCCCACACCTTGAACACAAAGCTGCTACTGTTTGTAATTTACAGGGACATGCCTTGACTTTTTTTGGGGTTGTCATCTCTTCAACACATGCCCCAAACTTTACATCATATTATCAGAATTGCATATGTACTCACTAGGAAACTATTAACAATGAAATATACACTGAAAATTTCTGCACCTCTGAAAAACTCTGAGAAAAAAACCTTGAAAAATTACTGATAAAATTACACTGAAGCCCAATTACAAAAGAAATTCAACCACTGAAACCGCACCCTGAAATGGCTCCCTTTGTTTATTCACATGCCAAATGATGCCATCACATATTCCTTTTACAAAATTTTATAATATGCTGTGAATGCTTTGGATTGCCTAATTCACACTGAAATTGGACTGAAACATTGCTGAAAAAACAAAGCCTATCATAATCACACTGAAAATGTTGTAATATCTTGAAGAATCATAATCACGACAGAAAATAAACCTTAAAGGTTGACTTGGCTAGATCGTTATGTAATTACCGTACAAGGTCGATGAGCCTCATTATAGAAACAATGCAACACTAAAAACACACACTGGAAATGCAAACTGAAAGCACCTATGAACCTGACTTGAAAAAATTTAGTGTTAATCTTTTCCTTTGTTCAGACAATTTTCAGAGATTTAGATTTTTCAGCGTTCTCTGTGATTTTCAGGGTATTTTTTCAGAGTGTTATATAGTTTTCATAGTGAATAATCTATTATGACCTCAGCCTGTACCAATTCAGTGGCTTTTAAGTGCATAGGCACAAACTTGTTTCTCTTGGGATTTCCCATGTCTGCACAGGTGAGAACTATTTGTCATTAAATATTTTTCCTAAAAATTCCAATGAAAACTGTTTTGGAGTTAATTAAAACTCTGTGCTGATTTCTGATGTTAGCAAACCTACACTCGAGGAGAATTGCATAGCGCATCATTCAAATGGGTGCTCCATCCTGGCTCTTAAAGTGTTCTGTGTGTCAGGGCTTACTCATGGGAAAAAATTCCACTTTTGACACTTATTTGCGGAGGAACCCAATATTACTGGACTCATTACTACCTTGTCCCTAGTTAGCTATATTTGACCGATCTTGTTTCAGCGGCACCACAACTGAACTACAAGAAAAAAAAAATTGGATTGTCTCATGCACATCATATCAATGGAACTACACCTATCTTTAGATACCAATCTCATCCATGGATCTATACCTCAAGAAGTTAAGAAGTTGTCCTTAAAAATCAATAGCTAAAGAAAAGTGCCATATTTACCAATCTCTGCACAACTTAACACACAAAGTTGAGGTACTTAGCTATTGTCTGCAAGTTTCAGAATGATGTGCAAACATTCCGATTTGTCTCCGATTTATCTCTAAACACTTCTAATGGTTTGAAAAAATGGGGACTTGACAAGGTTCGGAATGTACAGATGACCCTCTAATTTCGGCAAGCAAACTATGTGAAGAATGATTGGCTTTGCGAAAGTTTGCACATGATTTTCAAGTACCTACACTAAGATTGCTTGGGTGCGGAAACCACAGAGACAATGTCTTGAATTTGTATTAGTCTGAAAAACAAGGCTATGATACAACCTATTCCTTGCATTAAAAACCTCAGGTGCTTTGTGCTTAGGAGTATTGAGAATGCAAATATATTCCATTATAAGGTCTAACTGTGTGACCCAGCTGTTATAAATTTTAAATGGTTTGACTTCCCACAAAAAGTTCAGGGTCCCCAGTAAACGAATGTAGTACAGGGCTTATACATAATACATCCTTCGCCGGATGGGAAATTAAGCAATGGCTTAGAAAACCATTATGGATCTCAAATTGCGAGGAGTGAGTAGCTCTAAAGCAGATTTCAGTAATTAGAGGAACTGTTGTGTAGCCCACCAATCTTGCAGGATCTAAGTTTACAGACTTCTTATCGAAATGGCCCTTAAACATGAGGAATAATTTCACTGTCTATTGAAAAACCTGGGAAAGCATGCAATTTAGACACTCTGCATCATTTGCTCTTAATAAATCACAAAATAATGAAACTGTGCCAAATTTAAGGTTGGTTAAGATGACCTGAGTAGTTAATTTGTTAGTGTCTACTTGTCCTACTTAGTGATACCAGCTTAAAGTAAGGATAGAATAGAGTGGGCTTGTGAGTTGAGGATAAGATTGCATTAGTTAACAAAGGTTTTTGAAAGTTAACTTTAATTTCATTACTAGTACAGACTTTTTTAAAAGATCCAATATGCCCTGAGGATAAGAGGGGCCGAGCTACCTTGCCTACCTCCATTATCCTGTCTTAGTGCAACCTTAATCACTTGCCTCTTGTGCATCTTCTAGCAAAGTTGTACAATTTTGCATAATGTGAGATCCAGTCATGCATAGGTGCGAATTTTTAAAAACCTTGCACCAAGATTATCACTTCTCTTTTTGTAGTTTTCTGGGTCACATGTATGATATTTTGTCAATTGCATTTCAACAACAAAAACAGCATGAACATTGACTTTTAAATAACAAGATAGCAGACTTGTTATATTGCCAAAAAAACCTCAGCAACTAAGGCTGGCTATTCTTTAATCATTGGAGGATTCCTTGCAACATCCAATGCCAAAGCCTCAGTTTTAATCTGATTCAAGATGTTAGGTGCATTTTGTAAATTTCCATACTTACTTTCCAAATTCCAAGATCTATATACAGAAACTGCTTTGCATTGTTGGAAGTAACACACAGCCCTCCTTCGACCTTTTAGATTTATGTATTTTGTTCCTAGTGACCAACTAATCCCCTTTTCAAGGTTTTTGAGCTCCATTCTTGCTGGCCCCTTATTTTCATGCTGGGGATCAGTAAATCCTTAGAAGTCATTTATTCAATGGATAGGTTATTTTTACAGCCAAGGTCACCCAAGAACTAGTAGACTAAAACTCTTAGGTCAGTATGTAAGTATTAAGTTTATAAGGCTTGAAAGGCTTATTGAAAAGCGATGGATCATTTGGTTGATAATAATTTTGCTGAGATAATTTACAGGCTTAAGAACTCTTTTAAAGAATTTCAAACCTCCTATTACAGGCTTGAACAAGCTGGCTGCGATGGAATGATATTTTGTGATAACTTTTATAATATTTATATTACCGCTAATTAGGTTCACCTGGCCAAGAACCAGTAAGTCACACACTCTGCAAGTATTTTTAATTCCTGTTACTCAGGTTTGGAAAGTTGCTTGGATGAAGTGATTAAAGCAATAATGGCACATTTTTGAACGAGCGCCCAATTTTCAAAATTGATATTGGCCACAGTACGTTGGTAATTGTCTAGGAAAACTATACCTGCGAAAAAAGACTGCCTAAAAAATGCCTATTTTCATAAAATAAGTGATTTTGTTAATTAGGAATTGGGATCCCAGATTGGACTTAACCAGCAGAGCTGGAGATGCTACGTTGTCCGTCCATGATGAAATAGTGCCACCTCGAGAAATTAACCTCTAATGACTGCCTGAACTAAACAACTAATGGATGATGAACGTAGACACGTACATGGCGCTATTCCCGCTATTTCACATGGAAGGCGGTCCAGCAGCCGTTGAATTATTATCGGAGATCTCCGATAAGGCAAAAAAAAAAATTGTTGGTTACCCTGCCCAGATTAAAGCGGAAGGTCGTCGGTCGTTTTTTTTTTTTTTATTTTTAACTCTTATTCAGAAAAGTGGATTGATATTCGTGTTAAATCATCCATGCTAAATACGTAAGAGGAGCATTCAATCAAATATTCTATAGAAAAATGTTTTCTTCAATGTTGGTGTTTAGTTTGACAATTGAAACACGCCGAAATCCCAGGTCCCGCAGACACTATGCCTCAGATGAGCAAACCGTGACTGCCATGGTCCATTCCGACCGATGGCGATTTGTACGGTGCATAGATGCAAGCTGCCATCCTTGTTATTTTGTGCCCGCATACAAAAGACAAAAGTCTCCATTTAAATCGGAAGTTGTAACACAGCTGAAAACCACCCACAACCTTTCACAGCTGTAAACTACGGTCAGGATCCACCGGGGGATTCCATCGTGATCGTGTGTTCATGAATCAGCAATGTCATACGCGCTGCAAGCATGTGCTGACAGGTAACGACCGCACGGGTGAAAGCGTAATTGATGAATATTTGATATTTTCGCTGCTTCAGAGAAGGAGAAATTATTGTTTTTTATTAAGAAATGTTTCAACGGTGTTTTTTCAAATGTTCATTAGAGTGTTTTTCTTATAAAAGTTTTTTGGTACCCATTGCACGTCAAATTTTGTTTTTTTTTGTAAATTTAAACTCCGTGTTGTCGATTGTACTCTGTATCATTGAGTTACGAGTGCGGTGATACGGCCAGCCGTACTAGGCCAATTTTATTTTCCTTTGTGCTTCTCGCACATTTTGAATTGCCACACAATTTCATTCCTAATTCCCCTTGTCATTTCAAGAATAGTGAGTGTTTTGCCCGTTGCAAGGGTTTAAATCCGAGCTACTCTTTGTTATTTTCCGTTATTGTTGGTTTACAATTATCAACCGGAAAACAGGTACGGTACAATTGACAAAATCAAGACTTAAAAAGAAAAAAGTAAAAAAGGTACAGACCCGAGATTTTCGGGATTTGGGTCGGTTCGCGGAGGCAACACAACAATTTTTTTTTGCCTAATTAATATTCTCAATTACCAAAATTCCTCGTTTGTGAGACACAGACATTTCGCGCCTTAACCATTTACAGGTAGTTTACTAGCCAGTTCCAATGCAACCGTGTTAAAAATCTCCACATTTTGAAAAATTGGGGGGACTTTTCAAGAAAAGTGCTATTATGCTTAAATACCATAATAGACCCTACATTTAAAACTTAGTTAACCCAAGAACCAGCAGCAGACTAAAAACTCTTTTAGGCGTTTTCAGTTTTTAATATTTCACCAGCTTCAAAAGCTTGCTGGATTGAACCGATAAATCATTAATTGCCATAATAGATAGTTTAAAACTTAATTAAGAACCAGCAGACTAAGACTTTTAGAGACTTCAATTCCTAATTTCACCAGGCTTCAAAAGCTTGCTGGATTTAACCTATAAATCATTAATTGTCATAATAGTAGGGGTGGGCAAGTATGAACTTTTTTTTACAAATCTTTGTAAAACGAGCATATTCTATGGCCATTTTGGCTCCTGAAAATGAATCAGGCAAGCTTTTTCACACAAGATAATTTTTTAGGTTGGTTCCGCGGAGTTTAAATTTTGTACATGAAGTCTATAGGGCTTCTCTGCTACTTTTGGAAAAACAAAAAACAAACATGATATTCATCCTGGATTTGCTAGAAACTCACCAATAGGTGCTTTATAGGTTTAGGCAAATAATTGTCAAAGAAAAAATAGCAAATTTATTCTCAATGGCAGAATATATATATTTTTCCAAAATTCTCTTCAATTGAGGCAAGGCAACTTGAATGCACAGAACCACCACAACAAGACCCCTAGTTTGTGATTGAGTGAAAATTGAAGGAGTCTATTGTTGTAAGGTCAAGCCTTTGTAACCACTTACATAACTTGCTAATACCTGTGAATGGTACTGGGGTGTTTTCATACCAGCATGTACATGTGTGGTACTATTATTAACGTAGAGTGTGGTCCCTGGTGGTTTTGACCCGGAAAAAATTGCTATTGAGCTGATTTTTGCACCAGTTAAGCAGAATACATCATACAACAACATATCCAAAATCCCCATAAATCCCCCTTGGGGAGAAAATGTTATCCAAGATGGCCGCCAAAGTAACTATATCTCAGCTTTTAAAGTAGATGTTGATGATTTTAGTATTTATGAATATGTTTTGGGGGTCAAAGAATCCAATTATGTACAAATCAAAATCACTGATGACTTCCTTCATACCAAAATCCAAAATGGCTGCCATTTTATATAATTAGCTATATCTCATGTTTTTGAATATGTTTTGAGGTTCAAAGAATTCAGTTTTTGTTTAAATCTAAATCATTGATGTTTTCCTTAACTCAAAAATCCAAAATGGCGACCAAAATGGCTGCCAATTTGCTGCCATACATATATCTTCTCACTGACATATACTTTCCTTTGCATTCTCCTGCAAGGAAGCTAGGTCAAACTGTCACATATATAGGAGGGTTGTTTAAAAGCAATAATCCCGAAAAGGGATTGTTCTAATTACCAAATAGTAGTAATTTTCGTTCATCTTTAGTCTATTTGAAAGAATGACTTGGGTGTTATGTTATTTGAACTTAATCAGAATGCAATTTTACAAAACTGCACAATGAGAACCAGTACGACGCTCAATATAATACTCATTCGAAAGAATGGTTTTAAAAAGTTTCGTATAATGCAGTTTTCGTATACTGTTTACATAAACGCATGATTAATTATTATTATTATTATTAGTACGTCTGTGCTCACCACCACGACAACATCAGAATGTGCTGTTCAGCTCATGCCATATCCACATCAATATACCAAAGATTTATCTGTAAGCCTAGTTTATACAGGACATCTAAAAAAAAAAGTTGAGATGCCATTGAGTTGAGATTTCTCAAAGCATACTACTAGATGTTGCCCCATCTTCCCCCTTAATCCCACCGTCGTCCCCAACATTAACACCACCACTGGTCAGTGCAGCAAGTGTAGAATGTATTCCAGATTGCTTATTTGGTCATCTTGAGCAAAGAGGGAAGGCGTTAGAGTGCAGCCTATGCCAAGGCCTATATCCACAAAATAGGGTCGGAATCAAACAAGCTAAGCATCAAACCAACGGTATGGATTCGGTCCGCTGGAAGGAAATCGCAAATTATGTGAAATCGCTGTCAACGATGGTTAGAGATCCGAGGACAAATTTAAACTCTAACGACAAGGAAAATATGCAACTCAAAAACTTGATTTGTTCGCAAAACTGGGAATATAGTGCTTACAAAGCATGTGAATGTTAATAGCAACAAAGAGCCAGATAGAGAGAGCCAGAACATAAATGTCGCTACGTAGGTAGACACAACCTGACACGCCACTGAAACCGCAGCCCTCCTTCCCCACCCCCGCCGCCAAAAACCAAGGGATCACATGGATGATCAAACGCAGCTGGGAAATATGCAGAAAAATCCACTATACTAAGCGGGATAGACTTTAAAGGTCAGAACTAGACAAAACGATTCCTTTGTTAATCTTTACAATTGAATTGATTTCAAATTTACCCCTGTACAAATTTTACCAATATTCTACAAAGTTCCCACATTTCCCAGCGGTCGCACCAAAAATTATGATTCAGCACCCTAAAACTATAGAAAAAACATCTTCAAACTCTTCCCCACACTTCTAGAATGGAGATCTCATTTATAACCCTACTAATATTTGATTATTAGTTGTGTTATCAAAAAGTTCTGGATAATGTGTATGAATTGTTGATGAAGACAGGAAGTTGGTCTTGGGAGTGACCATAATGTTTTGTACTTAAGAGTCATACCAATACAAGGTGCAAGAAACAAGTAGGAATCGAATAACAATACCTATAAGAAGCTTATGGGATATAAAGAAAGATCAAGACTATTCAGCTTATCAGGATCAATTGAGTTACTCAATTTGGTAATTGGGATGATGATTCTGTTGAAACGTGATGGCGTGTGGAATTCTTGGAAAGATAAAGTGGTGGCGGGAACGCGACTGAGGATTAGGTGTAAGGGAGGTTAAGGTTAATCGTAATTCATGGTTCGATATTGATATTGAAGAGGCTATTAAAAATCGAAGAGAGGCAGATAGACTTCACAGGAGGTGGGCAAAAGGTGATAAGTCAGACAATGAGTTAGGGAATGATCTTTGGAATCATACCAAGAAAAGCATTCTCATGTGAAAAATTTCTTGTCAGAAAGAAAATCACAGAGATGCGCGTCAATCGCTCTATTGAAATTGCGAATAACTGTGGCCAAATTTGTCGGGACTTCTGGAAAGTCTTAAGAGGTAATGGCAACAAAAGCCATTCAAATATCTTCTCTATCAAACTTCCGATTCTAATGATGTCACTTCTGATAGAAAAATCATGAATCAGACAAGCATGCAATATTGGCGCACATTGGGTTCAATGAACAGGAATCTTAATGATGATTACAATAGCGCTAAGATAAAGTCACGGGTTGAACGTCTTAGAAGTTATGATGGGTTTCTGGCAAACTCTAGTAACAGCTTTGGCATTCATGATATCAATATTGATTTAGATTGCTAAAAATAACAAATCACCCGGGCTTGACCGCATTACTAACAAGCTCCTGAAAAACGGTGCGATTGTCTCAACAGGTCACTATTACAGTTGTTTTGCAAGATCATTTCCTTTGAAAAATTCCAAGTGAATGGAATCGGGGTATTATCGTGCCATTTCAAGAAAGGTGATAGAAGGGATCTTAATAATTATAGGGGAAATTCTCTGACTTCTTGTGTTGGTAAAATTTCAACAGGATTGTTTCTCTTTCGATCTCTAAATATGTGGAAGAGACACCATGCTCTTTCGGAGGTCCAGGGAGGATTCAGGCAATCATACCGATGCGAAGATCACGTTTTAATTAAAGGCATTGCTTCGTGCAGACTCGCAGAGGGAAAGAAAACATACTTGGCCTTCCTGTACTTCCAAAAGCCTTTGACACTGTTTGGAGAGATGGTTAATGTTAGCGGCATGGAATATTGGTATTAGGGGTCGGATTTGGAGAATTTTAGATTGTCTCTATGAAAATGTTCAAGCACAAGTCAGGTTTGGGGACATAGAAACGGAGTTTTTCAAAATTAATGAAGTTACGTTAAACAAGGATCTGTGTTTGTCTCCAGTTTGTTTGGCATTTTTATGACGAACTCACTAAGATCCTCAAGCTTCATAATGTTGGTATGAGGATTTGTGATATCCGACTAGGTAGTCTTTTCTGCATGGGCTGACGATGTGGTTTTAATAGCAGATAATGAAAACGCACTTCAAAGAATGTTAGACCTTGCATCACAGTTTGCCATAGAATGGAGGTTGGATTTTAATGTGATAAATCGAAAGTTCTTGTTGTTGGCCAACGCTTAATAACAGTAAGATGTGGAAATTTAGGCGATAAATGTTTTTTCAATGGGTAGATTCATACAATTATCTTGGCGTTCACATAACTTGCAGCCTTTCAGATACTGTCACACGAATTAGTTATCAAGACGGTAACAGATTGATCGCATATATTAAGTCAATAATTGATAACTTTGATGACTTTAATCGGGTGTACTATGGGGATGTTTTATGGCGAACCATTGCGCTTCCTACAATAAACTATGCAGTTCGGTCTGGGGTGGTGTTAATCAAAGTGATGTGACTAAATTGGAAAGACTTCAATTGCAAATGGCTCTGCAACATTCTAAACCAGAGCATCAATGATGCAGTAGCCTATAATATGATGCCATTCAAAGACAACAACAACATCCTTTAAAGTACCTTTAATCTATTTTTTCATAGGAATTGGCATATTCATACAATTTTGTTTATGATATAATCAAACCTGGAAAGAGAGTGATCGCTTTATTAAAATACACAGAAGTAACATGAAAGCGCCACCAATACTTGCATGACAGTCCCCTTTAAGAATGGGATTTTGGGGGAATCCCATGCTGGCATCACATGACATTATTGAGGTGAATGTCCCAAAACTGGTGCATTGTGGGATGAACTCAATACACCCTCTGAGATAGCAGTGTGTTTGTAAGGCCACTTCTGACTGGTTGGAGTGAGAGAATTTGGGCTGTTTCAAGTGAACACAGTGCAAGGTTAAAGGGAGCCAAATATGTGTTGCTTATTGCCATCATTAAGTTGCACTTCATATGTCACTGCTAACGATTTAAATACCACCTAGGGTCAGAGCCTGGCCATACACATTCTATGCATTATAAAGTTTGCCCTGGTTTGCAAGCAAACATATTTTTAGTTCAGTATACTTTGGTAAATGTGAGAAGTAGAATGAAGTGCAGTGGAAAAATCTTTTTTTTTTTTTTTTTTTTACCAATACTTGCATGACAGGTCCCCTTTAAGAATGGGATTTTGGGGGAATCCCATGCTGGCATCACATGACATTATTGAGGTGAATGTCCCAAAACTGGTGCATTGTGGGATGAACTCAATACACCCTCTGAGATAGCAGTGTGTTTGTAAGGCCACTTCTGACTGGTTGGAGTGAGAGAATTTGGGCTGTTTCAAGTGAACACAGTGCAAGGTTAAAGGGAGCCAAATATGTGTTGCTTATTGCCATCATTAAGTTGCACTTCATATGTCACTGCTAACGATTTAAATACCACCTAGGGTCAGAGCCAGAGGGTGTTTTGAATCAATCCCATGATGCATAGCAAAGTGCCTATACTGTACTGTGCTAAACACATGTCAGTACTTAGGGATAAAAAGTGTTCCAAAAGTTTAAGAACCACAAGGCATTTCATAATCATGCAAAAAATTCCTTAAGTACTAACGCTTTGTGGGCTAAAATGAGTGTTAAAATCTGGGTTTTTATGTGTTAAGAATAGGATTTTTATGTGATCACATGACCCTATTAAGGTGAAATTTCCCAAAACTGGTGCATTATGGGATTGACTCAAAACACCCTCTGGGTCAGAGCCTGGCCATACACATTCTATGCATTATAAAGTTTGCCCTGGTTTGCAAGCAAACATATTTTTAGTTCAGTATACTTTGGTAAATGTGAGAAGTAGAATGAAGTGCAGTGGAAAAATCCTTCTTTTGATTATGGAAAAGAACTTTGCATAAATAAAAAATCAAACAAATGAACTGGCTAATAAGATAATAGCCTGATAATGGAATATCATGAAGACCAAATCATCATGTGAGTGCAACAAAGTCGTATCTGCATATTTGTCATTTTGCAGGAAACGCTGTTTTGTGTCCAGATTTCTTTTGTTTTCTATTGTTTATTAATGTTTTCTTTCTTTCATTAAAATGTTTCTAGTTTGATTTGAGACTGGTACCATAGCTTAAAGTTTGTGTTTTTACCTATATTTACAAAATCAAGCAAGAACTCAATTTTACCCAAAATGTCAGTTACGACTTTGTTGCACTCACATGACGATATGCATGTTATATTTAGGTCAAAATGAATGAAAAATAACATCTTTAAGAAAAATTTTATACCAATTACAGGTTCTTCACAATAAAAAAAACTTCAAATTTTATTTAAAATATGTACTTGTGAGTGAGTAGGCCTACAATATCTACATTTTCACTTGTTTGAGACAGATTATTTCATGTAAGTAGCTTTGAGGTAAGCATTTGCAGTTATAATATAGCCTACTTGATTTTTTCAAACAATGCATGCTACAGAACGGGAAAATAATAAACCCGCACCATACTTTTGATCATGTTAATAACAGCTCTCAATATTCCTCTAAAATGTGATTGATTACATAAAGTACTTTAGATGCTGATGTAGGCCCTACTATTAATTTAATCTTTTGTTTATTTCTGTGTTCAAAATCCTGTTGTTATCTTTTAATTCTGTTAACACTTCAAAGAGTAACATGCCAGGACAAAGTTGGGGTTTTAACCTAACTAAAAACATTCACACAATTGCAATACAACTTTTCCAAGATCAAGTGTAAAATGAAATAGGTAGTAGAAATTCTGTTTCTTATTTGATATGACAATAAACTATAGTGTGAAAAGACAAATGACTATTTAGTCATTTGTCTTTTACACTATATTTAATTTGCCACATTAAATAAGAAACATAATTTAAAAAGGCTAAGGGCCTGATCATAGTTTTTGTGACAAATACTATATACCGAGTATTCAACATTTGTTAATATAATGTTTCAACAACAACATATGTTTCTGTGATGTTTGTTAATGAAAAGGTATTCTGACAAAAGTATTGTTCAGCTAATATCGCCCACAACTAGAGTCCTAAGAAGATGAAAATGACTTGAAACATATAACCACTGCTAGCTGAAAGCATAAAAGTTGAAATGAAACTAAGTATGGTCAAGTGAAAACCAAAATTGTATATTACTATAGAGCTAGCCACTGAATGCCTAAATCAAGGACAACCCCATTGTGAATTGGAGAGTGCTAATTGATGTTGATAACATAACTATCATCTACCTACATAAACATCAAATTTACTGCCAAGTGGGTTATCAGACTAGGCTGCAAATGCAATGCCTCTCTAGGCCAGCATTGATAATGCATGGCTTTCAGCTTTCACACAGCATGAATCTACATTGTAGGACAACAGACAATTCAGCATAATCTTTGCATACCAACACAATTCATGCCAAAACACAAAAGGCCGAAAAAAAAATGCCCCAAACACAACATCTGCTCAGAATTTTCAAAATCTACAACATAACTTTTCAAAGAAATGTCATTACTTGCCTACCTGTGAGTTTCAAAAGAATTGGACAAGACATGAGAGACTAATTCATGAGATAATATTGGGTTTCCTTCTCTAATTTGCTACGTGATGACAATAGCCTATATATTATAGGCTAAAAATGGCCTCTCGTAACACGCCACGGGAAACTCTATATGGGGACTTAGGGTGGCAACCATGGACCGTTATTCAGAACTCCTTCAAAGTTAATTATCTTGACCGTGTTCTGAACATGGATATGCATCGTTGGCCAAAACTCCTTTTGAATGTTACAATGAATCTAAGGAATGACTATAATAATTTAAGATATAAATTTCTCAGTCACGTTTGTCAGACTATCACCAACTGCGGGATGGACCACGTCATTAAAAATGTTTATGACGGTGAACATGAGCATAACAATCCTCACTGGGCTAAGGCTTTCAAGAAACCAAATTACGAATTGTTCGTTGTATAAAGATGGTTGCAACAAATCATCCCTTAATTATTATATGTGTTGTAAAAATCAGCCAGGTTTAGAAAATTATCTGCTGGACAAGCTCAACTTCCATGGTGCTTGCTTGAAATTCAAATTGCGTTCAAATACACTCCCACTTGAACGCAGATTAAGTAAATGGACGCCGGAAAACCAAGGTACATGTAAACTGAGTAATGATGGTATTGAAGATGCTAAGCACTTTCTCTTCACATGCATAATCCTTAATAATATTAGAGTAGATGAATACCAAAAACTTGAATGTCAACTGATTAATAATGACTACTCTAACATTTGGGAACTATTCATTTCTGGCAGTCTTGAAATAAAACTTTGTCTTGCGTTAGGTAACTCTACTTTATCGCATACGTGTAATGCTAACATCTTAGATAGTATTTTTGATAAGTATTGTAAATCCTACTTGAAGCGTGCATGGAAACTAAGGACGGAGATAAATCCTATCGGTTGACAAACTCGCGCTATTTATTGGGTTTGCCCAACCATGGTCCATTCCATGCTACGCGTTGCTGATGCTCTTTTTTTGTATAAATTTGCTTTTATTTTTATTTTACGTTAACATTTTTTATTATTTCCACAACTTGCTGTATATATATATATAGATATTTTTATATGCATGTGTATGTATGCGCGTGTGTGAGGGTGAGTGTGAGTGTGTGTATGACTGTGTGTGTTGGTGAGGGTGTGTGTGTGAGTGTGTGTGTGGTGCAAAAATCAACTGGAGTTGTTCAAGTACCCCGCTTTAATAACTGTTTTAATCTTCACAAGTTGTCAAGACGGGGTACTTGAGCAACACAGTTTATTTGTGACCTACGATATGCGTTTGTTAGGCGTTTCTTGACTAGTGTGTGCCTTGGATTGAAAAAGTCCAACCATTTAATTTTTGACTTTATATGTTTGTTTTTTGCATCGATATGTTTATATTTTGTATGCAGTTTGTTTTCTCTTGTGTATTTTGTGAACGCACCGTCATAATTGGCGTGTGCCGCTGTTGTAAAAGTGTACGTTCAAATAAATAAATAAAATTTATAGGCTTACACACGTACATCTTGCCAGAAATGGGCATAAAACAATAGGCCATTTATATTTCTATTTTTATAACCAAGTACCAGAAATGGAAACTGGAGTGTGAAAGAAATATATAAAAGATGAATCTCAGAAATTGGGAGAAATAACATTTGGGTGTGAAAACACCTCAAGAGGACTTCCTATTACATAATTCAGGTTCCGTCTTTTGTGCCCGTCCCTTTACAAATTTCTCTTTATTTATATCTATTTATTTATTCACTTATTTATATTTATTCATTTTATAATTATTTCTTGTCATTTATATTATTCGCTTATATTTATTTAGATATAATTTATTTGTTTGTTTCTTTATCCTCTTTTTCCTTGTTCTGAAGTTGAGATAAAACAAATTATATGTAATGGTGGCCATTTTGAATTTCAACATAAAGGAAAACAGGGATAATTTAGATTTAGACTAAAATCATCAACACATCTACTTGAGAAGCCAAGATATAGCTAATTATATGCAATGTCAGCTATTTTGGCGGCCATCTTGGATAACAATTTTCCCCAAAGTGGATTCATGGGGATTTTGGATATGTTATTACATGTATATGATGTATTCTGCATGTCTGTTTAAAAAATCAGCTCAATCACAATTTTTTCCACGTAGTAGTGTTTTCTTCTCAGCTACTATACTAATAAGTGCAGGCAACTCATTGTGTGTAAAAGAGGTTATTCCTGTTTCTATAAATAATTTATACCAGTAGGAAGTCGTAGCTGTGCTAATGAGTGACTACACGCCCCTGCAAGCTAAAGACATTTTTTCTTTGATTCTTGGCAATATGATCTTGGTTATTTTGGAACCTATGGTTTTACAAAAGGAGGCAATATACTTGCACAGGTGCATGTTACATAGTTGTCATTAGTTTTTAATGTGGGCACTATTGGCAAATAACTAAATTTAACCTAACAATCCCATTGATTTATGTCACAAAACTTAAAATCCATAGAACAACCCAAAACTTTATCTTCAGTGAAAAAGCTTGCTAGATTCTTTTTAAGAGCCAAACTGGCCATATAGAATCCACATGATTTAAAAAAAAGTTGTAACTGCCCCACCCCTAATAATAGACGTTTTAAAACTTAAGTTCATTAGAGACACTGGCACATTTGAAAAATAGTGGCCCTCAAGATTTTTCAAACGGATATTTTTGCATGGTTGTAAGGCTTTTATTGCAAAAGCCTCACCCGAATGAATTAAGACTCAAATCAGCTTCCTTAATGGGTAAACAGAACGATTTTATAATTTAACGTCTTCGGCGACGTTAAATTCATTAAGAACGACGAAAATGGGTTTAACACAAAACACGCACGGGCCGTATGCATGTTTCCCACGCTATGAACAATGTTTGATCGGTTTATAACCTTCGTGGTTTTAATATCAGTGAGTACGAGTTCAAAAAAATAGTCATGTAAGATATCCACATTTGTTGATTAAAGTATGGAAAACTGATAAGTTGGGCATACAAAATTACCTGGATGTTCTTTATCCTCATATCATTACCTACCTGGTTTTTGGGGTAGTTATTTATGGTGTTAAAATCTATCTCGGTTCTTACAATGGCTAGACTATCATTTGAGCGCAAATTGGAAGATTGTTCATATTTTGTGAAGTGCCAGGCCGTGCCGCTTTACGAACCAGCAGAATTAAGACTTTTAGAGACTTCAATTCCTAATTTCCCCGGCTTCAAAATTTTCACTGATGGATTAAAACCGATAAATCATATTTATTAATAACAGGCTTTCACCAAGAACCAGCAGATGGAACCAAAGCCATTTATTGCTCTTACAGATAGTATGTCCAAGTTCACCTAAGCACCAGTAAACTCTCTTGATTTGTCAAAATATTATTTTACAGGCCTTGAAAAGCTTGACTGCCCTTGAACCAAGGAATCATAAATTGCCTGTGATAGAGAGTCTAAGTCAAAGTTGTCCCAAGTAATACTCCAAGTTGTCTGCTGAGCATGACTCCTACTTATGGAATAATCATTATGAGAATTATGCCATTAACTTAATGAACGAGGAGTCAGTGCCAAACTGCGTGTAATGAGAAGACCAAAGTTTTGTCTCACATATTCAATAATTTTCACTCTTCACGCCACTAATATACCTGCTTATCCCTTGAAGTATACATTAAGTGTTAGCAACAAACAGGATAGTCATAAAATTTCATCATCTCATTTAGGAATGAAAATTCAGGGAAGGAAATTTCAATGACCTGAAGTTTTTAAACTGGTGACTAAGTCCCGTGTTTTGTTTTGCCAGATGCTTAACGAAAACTTGTATGCCAAAAGTTACTGGAGTAAATTTCACAAAGCTAGGTTGTAATCTTGACTACAGAGCGCGAGATGAATTTGAAAAGAAAGCTTAAAAATTGTTTAGAATCATCGCCGCGTTAAAAAAATACCTAATACAACTTACGGGGAGTGTAAAGGAGGAGTGTAAAATGTAGGCCTATCATCGTAATTCTAAAAAATACACGTCGCGATTCTAGGAACGACTAAAACTCCCCCTGGCAGGAGCGGTTATGATGTGCCAACAAAAACCCACCCTTGTATGTTGAGTTGTCAGTTTGAAACCCAAAAATCCCCGTTATTTAACCCCAAACAAACCCCCCTTTTCCTTCTTAAACCTGGCACAACCCCCCTTTAAACTTTGGCAACCCACCTTTACCGTAAACCCAACAAGCCCCCTTAAGCCCAGACAACCACCCCTAACACCCGGACCCCCTTTTTAAACCCGGACAACCCACCTAAACCCAAACAATCCCCCTAAGCCCAGACAAACCCCTTAAAACCCGGACACCATTGTGCAACGTCCGCACAATGCATACGCACCTGCGCGGCATAGGCGCATGCATGTGTGCACCTCGTCCATTGCATGCGTAATGGGCCACAAAACACCCCTTAATAAACCCCCCAAAACCCCATTAAACCCCCAAAATACCGTAAACCCCAACAAACCCCTTTAAACCTGGACAAAACCCCCCTTAAATGTCTTTGCACCCCACCTTAAACCACACAAGCCCCCTTAAGCACAGACAACCCCCTTAAAACCGGACAACCCCTTTTTTAAACCCGGACAACCCACCGTAAACCCAACAACATTCCCCCTTAAGTCCAGACAACCCCCCCTATAAACCCAGACAACCCCTTAAAACCCGGACAAACCAACCTTAAACCCCAACAATCCCTTAAACCCAACAAAACCACCTAAAGCTGGACAACCCCCCTTAAACGAGAAACCCCCTTAAAGCCAACAACGCCCTTAAAACCCCGGACCCGCCCCCTTTAAACCCGGACAACCCCCTTAAACCCGGGACAAACCAACCTTAAACTAATCAGCGCGGAGAGAATGATTCCCCACCCTCCATCAAGTTTCATCAAAATCGGACTTAGGGATCTTCAGATAGTTGTTCACAAGTTTTTTGGGTGAAAAATCCCCAACAATTTCAGGGGGGTAGGACATGCCAACCTAAAACAGCAACAGCAAATGCAAAACGGCATTTCAACTTCCCGGGTTGTAGTCTGTTTCAAAAGACTTAATGGTATGAGGGTGCTCTGACGCATATCGAACGGTACACACAGAATTGACTAAGACTAGCTGGTCACGGATATTTAAATCTAAATGACCGTATTGGAAATTGCACTATTTTGCAGCGGGAGTTAATCCACTAACCCGACGGATTTTGAAAGTCAATAATTTTTTCTAATTTTCATGATATACTAAGATCTTTTGACAAAGGTTTAAGAGATGATTTTTTAATGGTCATGGGGACCGAGATCGCCATAGTAAATGCACGTAGCAAGTTCCCCAAATTAACGTTGGGAAATCCCCATATGCCAAATCGAGCAGATCGTGTCCTACACCCCCTGCCAAAATTTAGCCCATAAATATGCAAATTAGCAAATTTATACCTATCATGCGCCACAAAAACCTAATCAGCGCGAGAGTTACATGAGTCACCACCCCTCCACCAAGTGTCATCAAAATCGCACTTAGGATTTTCGATTTAGTTTGTTCACAAGCTTTTGGGCAAAAATACCCAAATTAACTCATTAATTATGCAAATATTACTAATTAGAAATGCCATGCCCATCAATCTAATCAGATAAGGGCATGGAAGTCGATCCAACCCACCAAGTACATCACCATAACCCTTATGGGTCTCTGTTATCGCGTTCACAAGAAGGTGTTGGACGCCGCCGCCGCCGACTTGACTGATAGCATAATCGCCTTCTGCTTTTCAAGCAGGGGGGATAAAAAAAACCGAAATATTAAATCCCAAAACCTCTAAAATTTGATTGCCTTTTGCTAAATTGATTAAAAAAAAAGAACAGTTCACCAGGCTGAAAATAAAAATTTTTAGCTTTTCCTTTTAAGATGGATGTATTTGGGGCATTTTCGCAAAACTCCAGATTGAAATGCCTTCAATTAATTATGTAAATATGCGTGACGTTAGGTTGGTTGTCTCCTTACCAGCCAATCCAATTCTAGAAGCATTGCATATCCCCAATGAAGGACTGACCACTACTGAAGGATGAATAAAACATAATCAGATGTTCGTCACCGGCTGAAAACACTTATGGGCGTATTCTGCCAACCATCAACCATCTTAGTCTTAACAGACCTTTTAACAAACGAGAAAAAGCGCTATTAAACTCATCACGCATTTCAATGGATATTACTGGTGCTAAAGGTAGTTAGAGTGTTTAGCGAAAGCACCGGTCAGCCTTATTTGCATCGGAATCAGGTAAGATTATAAGAAAATTGGAGGTGATGGAAATGATTTTGTCAGTGGTCGAAATTTGAAGGCTACACACAAAAAAAGTCCTAAGCTGTTACACGTACTGATTTGGGACATTCACATATACGACGGTTAAAAGGACGATTACGTTAACCCGCACCCGGACCGGGATCGTTTGCCTGACATGTCCATGATGCATTTAAAAGCATTTGTAATTTTTTGGTTAACGGCCCAGATGCATTGAGACGCATGTTTTTGCAAATTTTGCATTGGAATGCATCTCGGACGTTTCCCGGCACAAGAATATGTAGCGTAAAGTCGCTAACAGCCGAGATGAAACGACATAAGCATCGCGGTCATTTTCGGGGAAGCCGTCCCAGATGCATCAAAAAAGCATCGCGTCATTTCTGGGAAAGGACGATTCCCAGATGCATTCAAAGCATCGCATCATTGTCCGGGAAGACGCCCCAGGTGCAATTTAAAAGCATCGGACATCATTTTCCGGGAGACGTCCCAGATGCATTTAAAGCATCCATCATTTTCGGGGCGAAGACGTCCAATGCATTTAAAAGCATGGATCTGCGGGGGAAATGTACGAGAGGCAATGAGAAGAATTTGCACCTTCTGCGGGGAAAACCGCCGAGGAGATAGACTGCAATGAGACCAAAAGTGGTCCCGAGCGGAAAATCCCCCCAAATCAATTAGAGGCATTTTTAAATGTAACTAGAGCAAATTGAAGTTTCTAACAAAATTCTATTTGGTTAACGGCAAAATATGAAGATTCACAAGGCCTATATAGGTAAAAATGTTTACGCGGAGTTTAAGGCTTCCCGCCAACTTCGCAGTGGTTAGCAAGGCCTATAGGGTGTTAAACGTGAGGGAATTATTGCGTAAGAAAGTTTCACCCCAAGGACTATGAAACAAAACGCGTCCCCAGAGCGCGAAAAAGTCCCAAACTCAAGTAGAAAGCATTTTAAAGGTAACTAGAGCAAATTGATTCTAACAAAATTTCTATTTGGTTACGGCTAAATATGAAGATCACAAGCCTATTAGTAAAAGTTTACGCGTAAGTGATTTAAGCTTCCCCGCCAATCTCGCCAGTTGGTTTCACGCAGGCCCTATTATAGGTTAAAAACGTGAGGAAAATCTTTGCGTAAGGAAGTTCAAAAAAAAAAAACCCAAGGCCTATATGCGGAGAACGTGCTGTAGTGGCCAGGAATAAGTTAAAGGGTTACGCAGCGATTTGCTTAATCCGAAACATCGAAAAAAATTCATCAAAAATTATATTTCTATATTTTGTACTTGCATGGATATGCGAACATTAACCCCTGCAAGTGGTGGCTTGAAATCCGTGTATTAAAGACAAGGCAGTACTTTATATGAGTCTGTTAATTTCTATACGTGCTATCAAAATTCCGACTTGAGATCAAAAAAAGCCTTTCCCGGTGAATATCACAGATTTCAGGTCGTGAGATGGTACACCATGATTCAATGAATTTGACCTCAAACACAAACATGATTGATCTTTGTTTATCTGTATGTGTAAACCACAATTTCAGCTGATTGTGTAGATTGGAGCACCGTCGCAGTATGTCTATTTCGCGGTGACAGTATGACAATTACCTCAAATACTTAATTTTCTTCACATTTGGTGGGTGTTTCTACATTAAAGCAGTTATTATGGAATTGTATACACTTATACCCATATTTATAAAGTTTAAAAATGCATTGCCACATTTTTTGCGATTCCTCTGACTTATCGCTGCATACCTTTAAAATGCTAAGCTTTTGTCGCATTTGTAAATTTGAGGGTTCAAAACAGTCCAAAATTAAGAGAGTTAGAGAGTTAGGGTTGATTTTGCCGTGCTTTTTTAAAATGACGTGGCCCTGTCACGTTAAATACTAAGCTTGGTTTGTAATTTTTTTTAAAAATACAAAACAAAAAAAAAAAACCCCCCCACCCCCCACCAAAAAAAAAAAAAAAAAAAAAAAAAAAAAAAAAAAACACAAAAAAAATTTGGAGGGTTAAAAACAGTCGAAAAACGAAAAGACTAAGGGTTGTTTTTGCTGTGCTGTGACAGTACGGCCAACTACAACCCTAACGGTTCTTTTTTAGACTGATTTTAAACCCTCAAATTTACACCAAAGCTTAGCATTAACGTGCAGGGCCACGGCATGTGCCAAGCACGGAAAATACAACCTTAAACGGGGTGCGTGTGTCGAAAGGCCTCCCTAGCTATGAACAACGGCAGGAGCCCCCCGCTCCAGCGCAGTTTCATTATCCGAGCACCCTGCGGTCCATGAATAGGTCGTCCCGTGTTCGGGGCCTCGTGATTGGGATGCGTGGTTTTGTTTTACGACTCGCTTCCCACTTTCGCCGGCACACCCCAGGAAACCTTGATCTCGGCCGGCAGCGCCTCCAACTCCGCACACTACGCACTCATTTTGAAACTATTGAACACTGGCCAGGAGCCACCTCTCCAAGCGCATTTCATTATGAGGAACCCTGCGGTCAATGTACAGCAATGTCGAGGCGCCTTTATAGTCGTCCGTGTCCGGGCTCCGTGATTGGGACGGGACGACTCGCCTCCCCCTTTCGCCGGCACACACCCGGAAACCCGATCTAGGTGCCTCGCCCTCCAAATCCGCACTAACACACTCAACGCGGCGCTACACCGCCATTCAATACACTTTTTGGAAGGCCGTAGGTAGTATAGTATTTTTTAGTATATATAGACACTGCTGCTGAGGTTCCGGTGTTGAAGGTGCTACCCCTATATATATATACGTTCTGGTCCCGAACCAGGCCCAGCCGCTAAAGACGGCTTTCTGACCTCTGCGCATGTACATTTTTGTAACAACCATATGTACACGCTACGAAAGCGTCCCAGATTCAAAATCCAAGATTTCGCATACGGCACCAGCCCATTTTGAGCTCTCTTCAGCGGATAGCGCTCTCGGTAAAATCACCACTTATGGGAAAACTACATACAAAAAGTTGGCGCAAGACACACTAACCTCTCTGCCAACAAACCCCTGCCAACGCGGCGGAATATTTTGGTTGGAAGACAGGCAGGCCACGGCTGAGTTTTCCGCCGGAGAGGGTAGTGTATTTTGCGCCAACAATTTTTTAGCCAGCAGCCCCGGGGTTTTCTGACTAGTGGGTGATTTTACCGCGAGCGGCGCTTCTGGAGAGAGCGAAAAATATACGGGTGCCGTATGCGAATCTGGATTTTGATCTATGGACGCTTATCGTTCGCTTTACATTGGATTGTGTACAAAATGTAGCATGCGGCAGAGGTAAAAAAAGCCAGCCTGTAGCGACTGGGTCCTGGTTCGGGACAGAACGTATATATATAAGGGGTGATGTTGAAGAGAAAAAAGGATAGGCGAAAGCCGCATATATTTGGTTTTGAGGAGAGCGCACTCAAAAGCACGATTGCTTCCAATTAATCGATTTCAGACCCTTACCACTGGAGAAAAAGAGGTTTGATTTTACAAACCACAACAACACCCCAAAACACGGACCAGTATTACCTCGGACATGCCGGTGATGTTTTTTGGATAATGCTCCATATGGGGCATGGGCAGTTTCCACGATGAGAAAATTGTTCCGCTAGGTAGAGAGATTTCTATCTAAACCGCCTATTAGTCGGGCAAAAACCGGATAACACTTGAGCCCGGGTCATCCGGAGCATGGTTTTTGCGACAAATACGATAGGGCTCCGGTAGGAGAGAGATCAAATATCGCGTAAAGGGCGGGGAAACCATACTCGGTTTCGCCGAGCTCTGGAGGCCGGGTCATCCGGTCCATGGCTTTTGTTTGCGATAGGGAATTTACATTCCGGTAAAGAGAGTTCAAACCCGCGTAAAAGGTGGGGACACAAGACTCGGTAATCGCCGAGCTTTTTGAGTCCCCGTTTTCCGGGTCCATGGTTTTGCGACACAATACTACGCTTCCTGTCTGGCTTTTTAACAACGACCATGATGCCCGTATGACTTTGGGGGGGGAGGGGAGATGGAACCTTCTTAATGTCTGGTCCCATACACTCAGCCCGTCGGTGAGTATTCACTGGTACATGTAAATCCAGTGCTAGCCTTTTCATTGCTCAAGTTCTTCCCGGCAGTAAAACTGTGAGCCCCCCCACCTCCGGGTGTGATGGGAGTCGCTGGACCCCTGTCAGAAGAAAAATAAAGAGATCGGACAAATGGTATCCACACTATCTTTGAGCCCACCATAGGAAAACCAAACATAGACTTTTGGCATTTTTTTTCTTAGATGTAGGGTTTTTTTTGCGGATTTCTTCTCATTGTTTTGTGTCAAAAAAATTTTTAGTATACTTTTTTTAGTTTTTGGGACTAAAACCGGTCATAAAATCTTAGCCCGGTTGTGTTGTTTCGCGTTGTTTTAGGGTAGGCTTTCAGGTTTTAGGTTTAACAAAAAGTAGGATTTCATTTCAAATTTTCATATCCCCTAAGATATTTTTTATTTTTCAGGTATTTTTTTACTCCAACAGTGATGACGATAGGGAAACTCCGTTATTACAAGACGACTTGACCACTAGGGAAGGAGAGGTTTTTTTCAATCAAGGTAGCAATGGATATTAGCTCCGCTAGTAAGGGCGAACAAGAATCCCCTCCCCTCTAAACCGCATAGACAATGAATAATGTTTGAATCAGATACTGAAACTCCCAAGAAGCCCCCAAACCAAAAAAGGCTAACCTTTGTAAGGTCCTGCCTTTCTGAAAAGCAGGCCGCACAGGCAGCAGCGCTGCAGTCCGCCGCATCTGATCGCAACCTAGTGCATCAATCACCAAAGGTTGTGAAGAAACAAACAAAGGACCAAGAAACAGCCTTCTCCACTGGGAAAGCCAATCGCAGAATCCCTCACGGCACAGCACAGGCACTTACATTTCCACTGACGATGAGGACACGACGTCCTCAAGCAAAGATTCAGGAGACTTAGCATTAGCCCAAAAATGACAAGAATCGAAGGCTAGTATACAAGTCAGTTCCTTCTTACCAGGTACAAGATCTTCGAGTAGGGCAAGCCGATTCCGAGTAAGACGCTCCAGTCTTCGAGTAGACCAACTCAGACTGCTAAG